>NW_027019809.1:5164319-5190863 GCF_013076305.1 Rhopilema esculentum | reverse complement strand
AAAAAACCTTGGAATCAGGAAGTAGATATCTGTGTCACATAAGACCCTTTCATTATTAGAACAACAGTGCTTTATTAAAAAATGTCGTACGAATTCACGCAACTTTAAAAGGAGTACACACGAACGAGGCTTTCTTATCCACAAAGAGTCTAAGAATTCGCTAGCTTGAATAGGTAGCTATACAGTTTTTTTGTGACTTACACACTGCAACAGATTTGTTGATTTACAAAAAATATCAGCACTGTTTTCAGGTTGGGGCGGGGGGGGGGCAAAACTGGTAGTTGTTAGCATATTTGAAAAGAACGAGACAAAAAAAAGAGTTACCAGAAGCTTAAAGGAGAGACAAACTGGCATACCTTTTGATCAAACTCACTGCATAATCGTAGGGGGGGGGGGGGCAGGCTGGTAGTTGGTAGCATATTTGAAAAGAACGAGACAAAAAAAGAGTTACCAGAAGCTTAAAGGAGAGACAAACTGGCATACCTTTTGATCAAACTCACTGCATAATCGTACAACTCTTGAAAATAGTCAGAAGCATGGGTTATCTTGTAAGGTTTAAAGCCTGTAAAATGGAACAAAACTTAGTTACAAATAATTCGATATATTCGATATAGCTACAAATAAAACATCGCTTTTCTAAATAAGCACCCTTGAATTGACCAAAAGCACTTGGTCCCATAAATTTCGCTCTCGGGCGACCATTCCCCTATTCTCCGCCTGGTCTATTCTGGTGAAACAAAAAAACCCTTCATAAAATTCTACTTGTGAGAAAAAATGTTTATAATTTATGAAAATCGGGAAAAATTAATATGAATGAAATACTTTAGTTGGTATCTCAGCTATTCAAAACATCCAAACAAAACAGATAAAAATTGATTAATATTTTTGTGGCTGATCAAAATTCCTGTCAAACTTTGCAATAATAGACCGCAAGGAGGACCTAGTCACCGAAATCTCCTTAAAAGAGTTACATGTTTTTGGCATAGGCTTAGAGCTCTTCAGAAACTCCATAGATTTGCCAGGTGCATAGAAAATGAATGGAATTATCACCAATAATCCAATATAAGATTCTAAATCTTCAATTTGCCATAATCATTTTTAGCTAAGTGATTTGACCCTGAGGCTTCCAATGTATGACTTATGCATATCTGGCTATTAAGTTCCATGGCAAAACAGTTAGTTATATTGTTACTCTGAACAACCCTGGACTTCAACCAAGGTAACAATGGCCAAATAGAAATAAAGAGAAACTCTACCCTATGCAAAAGCAAGGCCTGATAGAAGGCGGATATTTCCATAGTTTTTTAAAGGTAGATCACCTGTTTGTCGGGTCTAAGAGGAGAAGAATGGCAAGCTAAAGAATATCAACTTATTATTTTTAAGGCCTATTAGAACGGTCAAATGAAAAAATAAACAGAAAAAAGGGAATTCAACTTAAAGAAAAACTTTGAGTTAAAACCGTACGAGTACACTAGAAACACAGAGTTGCTAATATGTTGCATCTAAAAGTTAACAACTAGTTCACTTTTTGGGAACAAATTTTTGGGAGATTTTTCTACTAAAGTGCCATAAAATTATACCAAAGATGGATGAGGGAGACTCCGAGGGGGGCAAGGGCTATTACTAAAAGTTTTTCCTAAATTGATAAGAATAGTGAGTTAGCAATTAAAAAATAGAGCAGATAATAAATCAAATTACTAAAGAAACAACGAAATCCCCATTTATCATTTCATTTCCAGTACAGTACTGAAACTCAAGAGGAAGATGTGCTGAAGACAGAAAACATTGGTCGTTGAAATGGCTGGAGTCAAAATCCGTCGATGTCGAAGTTGAATTTAGGTCTAGAGTTTGTCTATGCTCAAGTTCTAGATATGTACATAAGTCGAATGAAGCTTAAATCGAAGACACGTTGCTAGTGTCGACTGGCAGAATGTCAAAAAATGTGAAGCTAGACGCAATGTTGATGTAAATTAGACGTAAACGCAGACGTGAAGGTAGACATAACATACGGGCTAGATATGGAGATATACGGAGAATAAATGTTTTAGAGTTCTGAAGACAAAGAGAACCTTGCTAGAGACCTAACGTCAAACAACCGACGAGGTAGAACTTACAGTAACTGTATTTAAAATACACTAACCTAGCCATTCGACCATCTCTCTTATTGCAGTGAAAAATTTTTCTTCCTCTTTTTCTGGATTAGTATCGTCATAGCGAAGAAATGTTATACCACCATAAGCCTGCAAAGTCAAAGTGCTGCGTCAAAGGAGATGATAAATTGGGGTAACAGATTTTTGAACCGTTCTGTACTACACGACAAAGCACATGGACAAGAAACACATGAAATGAACATATAATAAAACTTATTAGGAAAATTAGAATGAGTACATTCCATGAATATTGCAAAAAGAAGTGTAATCTTATGATTGTCAAAGTTACAAAACACTGAACTATCAATCTAAAATATTTTATTTTTTCCACGAATTATTGTTAAAGTCTTTTAACGTGAAGTGGATAGACAGATATCAAATACCAACAAAATTCAATTTACCTTGGCAAAACCAAAATTGAAATTAATTGCTTTTGCATGACCAATATGGAGGATTCCGTTTGGCTCAGGTGGAAATCTTGTTCTAACCTTAAATTAACATTACTTTCATCAATGGTTTTAAAAATGTTGATTTTCCCGGGTTGAGAAACCCAGGAGAAGAAAATAAGTCTTGAGATTAAGGTGCAAGCTAAGAATGTCAAATCTGTCATCAACATCTTAAAATTTCCGATTAGTATTCCATCTAACAGAGAGCGTCCAACCACAAATTTAACAAACAGTCAACAGAAAATTTGAAATTTTTATGAAAATTTGAAATAATAATTTGAAAAAGGAAAACATTTCAAAGCATATTTAAGCTTTTCATCTGACATTCTTCAGAGTACAAAACATAACGATTGAACACTCTAAGCTAAGAAATAAATATATATATCCAGCTGTGGATCGAAATGGTTTCCCAATCAGTGCCGCTTGACTATTGAAAATATTACCAATAGAGCCCAAGGGGGAAATGGAACTCTTTCTGTCTTTAAAATAGGGGTTTTCACGTTTGTGTGATAGATTCCAACACAGCTAGGTAGACCGATGACCGAGATTTTACTATAATCAACACAAATTTTGTCATCGGCTAGAGCTTTGCACTAGCAACCTCAAGACAACTGACACCCCCTAAAACAGGCAGTATCTTTACTCCCACCTGTGTTCACCGAATGAAAGCTTCAACAAAATAAAGTACACATTTAACTGACAACTCTGCTAAAATCTAACGGGTTTCCTCTGTTCTACTATAGTCTCTAAACAATTCGACAAGGTTTTACCCTGTCAAGTGGCAACTGGGTTTAACTGTTGGCCTGACCAGTAAATAAATGTCATCAAATCATCACAAGCTCGTCCAAAATTTGGCAGAAAATCGTCACTAACTTGGTAGTATTGCATGTGCCCTGAAGGTAACGCTTCACATTCAATCCCGACCCTATCCCCATCAAAAAAGTCGCCATTCTTTAGCAAACAGTAGATCTTTGGATATTTAGTTTTAATACCTTCAACTTCCGCTTACTTAAAAAATTTACTTTCAAAAGCCGTCAGATCAATCTTGGAAGGGCGCATTGAGATAGAAAGAGCACGATCCAGTTCGCAAAATCTCGTGGTAAACAAACTGTCCTTTAATGAATTCAGCGTAGAAAGATTGGGCGGAAGCTCTTCATCTTTCGCTTTTAAGCTATGAGAACTTTTCCCAGTAACGGCAGTTGTTACTATTTGGTCAGGTATCCAGACTGATGAATAACTAGGCTGGTTTAATTCTATTGGCTATGCCGCTCTTTTGTTAACTCTCCTGGGCGATTTGCAGAATCCATGTTCCTTTGGCAGTCAATACTAAGATAACAAACTCAATTCGGCTGGCCGCTTTCTCAGCCTTCTCAAGCTAGCGAATTAACAGACTCGTTTTGAACAGCACAGCCTCCTTCTTATGCATTTCCTTCCTGTAAGATAGCAGCAAATAAACGCACTGCTAGTCGTAAGATCCGAGATTGTACCTTCACGACAGTTTGAGGATGTCAATAAGTTACCATTTGACCTCAAATGCGATTATAACTTTGTTGTTGGTTCTCATGACTGTCTTTTTCCCAAAAAACTGATGAACAGGGAACTGGTATTTGTAGACTTTTCACGACCATTTTCAGCAGGGCATTTGCAATGGAACCAAACAATGATTACTTTTATCGAGTCTTCTCAACTTACCTGATTACCAAATATCTCTAAGTGTTCCTTCATTAATTCCATTGTTTTGGGTGTGATCACATACCCGTCGGTCTTATAATTCTCTCCTAGAACAAAAAAGCAATAATAATAAGAAACTTAGAAAAACTGCTTCCAAATATGAATTTGAATCAAATAATGCTTACGAGAACGGTCGAGTAGAACAACAAACAAAAGTTACCCATCTAAAAGAAGATTACAAGTTAAAGCCTAAAGCATTAGAAACCTAACAAAATTATCAAACCTGCATTATATGTGACCGACTAAAAGGGAAACCGGTACCGCTTTAATTGATATTATAAAAAATTAAAAAAACAGTAAACTAACGAAACTTACAAACAAAAACAAATAAACTAGTAATGATTAGTTCATTTGTCAAATAAAAATAACGAACATTGACTGGGCCTAAATAACATGACCACAAACATTCTGCATTTTGCCGTCTTATGTTTAAGTTACACTGTCCATCAATTAGTGAAGCAACCTAGACATTCAATCTAATAAGAAAAATATAAATATCCTTAAGATCAGGATTCACTACAACCATACAGCAAAAATATTATCTTATCTTAACTTCTGCTTAAATCCGAATTTCGCTGATTCTTACTTGAGGACTTGTCAGGTTCTTAACATGAACCTCAGGCAGACCCTACCATATCATTCAAACGCAGTGACCAGAGTTCGTCTTATTGATGCTCCCTTATCGAAACAGCATTTCTGCTGGCTTACAAAAGTGCTTGAAAAAGCGGGAACTCCCTATATGCTTCCCCTTTACCCTAAGCAAAGTTAACGTATGGTCCACCTATGTCGGAATAAGTTTAATCTTTTTCTATATCAAATAATAAAATGTAACACGCTAAGCAGTTCGTGGCACTTAACTTTGTAAATAGGGCTGTTTCTGAAATAAAAAGGGCGTAATTTCAAACAATTTACACAGATATGAATCCCTATCGTTTCCCCAACTTTTTTACAAAAGGATCTTCTAATTTCGTCAGGATTAATTTTACCCCAGGTTCAGTCCATATAGGCGAAAATACTAAACCTGGTTTATGGAACTTTGCTGCTTCTCCAGTCAAGTACATCGTCTTTGGATCAATGGCATCTAAATGCAAAGAAAATATACATTTAAGCCTGAATGTGTCAGTCAAACAAATTTTAATGTACAGTACGAAAGTATGAGTAAACGTTTCCCCTTAAACTGAATTCTACTGGCTACTTAGCAATAAAATCACATTTGACAGCATAGGCTGGTTTTCACAAATTAAGAACGAGCGTCGTTAAGAGTCGATTTTAAACAAATGCTGAATATTGTTTTTACAGAAGTTTCAATTGGCAGAGACAAGCCATATCCAATTGGCATGTGTTTCACAATCTATACATAACGCTTCGTATTACAACTGCACATAATGAGCGGATGCCAAGCTGTATGCGATGTTATAATCTATATACAAAGATATTGGTAGACTTCATACTTCAAATGGAGTTAGTCAGAATCAAAGTATTACTCAGATATGTCTTGATGTAAGCTAAAACCAGGCAGATTTATCAGTAAGAGTTCTACTAGACTCACTCATGATGGCATCGAGATCAAGAGCTTGATGGACCTTTGGTTTCTCGTCCCCAGACTTCTTCGACTTCTCAGGCTTTGATTGCTGTTTTCCTCCCTGATCATAATAATAATCATAACTTCAAAGCTAACAAAACTCAAAGCTTTACAATTGTAGGTTATATTAATAAAAATTTGGAAAAAACTTTTACACCAATTTGTCAGATAATGTCAAATAGACAGAGCTTTACATGATTAGATGTGTAGAACAGGATGGTTCTAAGTCGCAACTCTGGGACAGTTGCATTATGACGGCATAAAGAAAAGAGTGAAACAAAGAGTATCACAAGAGGCTGTACCTTATTAAGAAAAATTTTTTGTTGATTCTCATGATTGCCTTTTTTACATAGTAGTGATAAACTACTATTTGCAGACTGATTCACAACGATTTTCAACTGGGGACAAGGAGGGTTGTCAACAACCATTGCAAAGGTACCCTTAAGTGTGAAACTAAGAGTTTTAGCTTAGAACCACTCTGATCTATACACCAAACCATTGAAAAAAATATGACCCTTTGTTATATGATTCTAAGCAGTTTGGCAAAAAATACCACAAAAATGAGTCTTTTTTGAGATATACTAAAACTTGGACAAGAGCTCTGATAGTGATAGTTGGCTAGATATGCGTAGACCTAGATATGTTGGTGACATTGATACTCAGATGTTTCTTGTGATTGAGAAGTAAGTAGCAATAAAGAAAAGCTTGTTATTATTGTAACCACCAAATAAGATAGGAAAAAGCCAATCAAGAGCACTGATCTCTCTACAACGACTTATGATTAGTCTTATAATCACCCAACACGAATATCAAAAACATAATTAGACATAGCTAGAAATGAGATGGACAATACCTTCTCCTTTTTAACTGGAGCCAGATCTTCTTCAGTTTTTGGTCCAAGAAGATCTAACAGCTGAAGATATGAAAGGAGAGTTAATTTATAAGAAGGTGAGTGACTTTATTTGACCCTAATGCAATGAAAGGATGCTGGTAATAACTTATTTATGTAAAATTCTAACAAGATTCAAAGCTTAGCCTCAAAACACATCTTCAAAACCAGAATAAACATAATGCCAGGAATTAACGTAGATTTTGTTCATATACCCAAATCACTGGAATGATAAAGTTAAGCAATAACATGAAAACAGGTTTCCTCCAATTCTGTTGAATATCTACCTATATATTCCTTACCTGTATAATAGTATGATTAATTTTGGGGCATGTTAACTGATGTTAAAGTTAAATGCTAGGATGTCTTTTCTCATAATCTGGAACTCATATTGCCTTAAAAACACGAGCTCATATTGCTCATACTTTATATTCACAACAACAACAACAACAACAACAACAACAACAACAACAACAACAATAACACATGTTTTATTCAACTTTTGGTACGAGATTGAGCTATATTGTAGCAATATGTTTTAAGGAAAAGGGGCAAGGTGTCAAATGAAAGATATGAAATTGGGACAAGATAAACAAACCTGCATATCTAATTCAGCTTTGACGATCTTCATGTCAACCCATTTTAGCTTTTCACTCACTTTGCCTGTTTACAAAGAACTCTGAAGTTAACACTAAAAATATCTCCTTTGTTGTTTTAAATCACTAGCAGAAAGCTGATTGATTGAAAGGAGAATGTCTAAGAGACCTAAAAGACTGAAGATTTTTAAGATAAATCAGTAAAACTACAATTCAAGATAAAATTACCATAGTTACCACTTATAGGACCTGCCATGCAGGGCTTTCTAGAACCATATGAATTAGAACAAAAGGCCCTTTGTTACATGGTATGTTATCAATACCATTTTTAAAATGAGCTTCTCCTTGGAGCTTCAAAAAAATTATTTTTTTCTGTGCAGTTTACTAAAGCATTATCAAATTCAGCAAGTAGAAAATCAAAACATTGGTGACATACGTGTTGCTACCATACCTAAAAGCATCCCTGTGTTGAACCTGTATCTCTTTGCTTTCACCTCCTCTTTGAATTTAGATATTACACTTTCAACCTAAAATTCAGATCAAAGACTAAATCAAATTGGAGCACATTTCTGTATCATGAAATTCTAACAAGAGTTCAAATTTGTTCAAGATAATTCTACTTGCGTGTTAAAAAGAATAAAAAGCCTTAGTTGCAATGCTTTATGAAATACGGAATATGGCACAATAAGGAATTATGAAATATAGCACTAGGGCAATTGCAAAGGTATTGCAGTTTCATCAGCTAGCTTTTAACACTAGCAGTTTCATTGTGTATATACATTTCATTGACAAGCTTTTAAAGGCAGAATAACAATGAACAAATATGCGAACCTTTCAACAATCAAAAAACCTTTTACATTACTTTTGTTGTTTACTCATTGATGCTGATTCCAGTTATTCTTTACATAATTGTCTATAAATTTAACAATACTTAAATGGTAAACCAGCATAAAACTTGAAGGGAAATTTTTAAGACAACTTACTGCATCTTCAATTTCATCAGGAGAGTATTTTATGCCGATTCCACATGACTTTTCAAATTCCTCAGTTTTTATTGGATCAGTTGGGTGACTTTTTAAGAATTCAAAACCAGCTATTTCAACAAAGAGGCAAAATAATAATTTATCAGGTACAGAAAAGCAGGTTTTCTTACAACAATAAAATCATTACTTGTCAGCTTTCAGTATCAGCTACTATTAAAGCACACATTTTTCAGCAAATTTTTGGAATTTTCCTTCTGTGTTAGAATCTTTGGACCTGTCTGGGTGTCAAGATTTGGTTGCACAAAAAGTTTTTAATTTCTACTGCAAATATCCTTATATGGGTAGGGAAAATTCCAGTTGGTCAGAACTAATCGATTACAACCCTTGCCAGGTTCTCAATACTTAAAACATTTTAAAGAAGTAATTTTAAGTGGTTATGACAATACTGTCTATGAAACTAACCAGCAAGCTGAAACCTAAAACCATCAGCATGCAAGACAAGGCTAATACACCTACCGCGCGGTCAGTTCCTCTTCTTTTCCAGACACTTACAGGTCAAACATTGTACACTAGTAAATTGTCAATCATACTATTCCGAAGCTTAGGGAAGAAGAACAAATGCCTGAAATGATAAAGGTTGTTCTTTTAAACAGTTAATAATGTTGTATATATTTAACAAAATTATAATGATTTACCATTAAGCTGATTTACTGCAGCAATTTTCCTCTCCATGATATACTTGATAATCATGTTTTCCCGCCCAGCAGACTTCAAATTTGCATTTGCCAATGTGTATAACAGTACTCCAGTTGGCTTCTGAATATCAGAGCTAATTGACTTTGCCTGGAAAATGGCAAAATTGACCTTTAAACATGGTTTGAATAGTGATGATTGTTAATCACTAATAAAACATCTTTAACAACAAGCTAGACTTTCTTGAGATGCAAGTTATGAGATTCAAGGATTTCAGCTTGGACTTTTTAAAACCATTGTACAACCCAGGCAAGTTAAGGTTTTCAGCCTTTTATTTTGAAAATTTAGTTCTTCATGCAAACTGTTTTGCAAAACAAATCTTATTAACTGAATTGTGCTAGAATGAGTAAACTTTATGGCACCACTACACAACAACACCTATGCCCATGCTTAAAATGGTAACCACCTTAAGGAGACAAATGCAGACAGACAAATGAGACAAATGCTTATTTGCAAAGCAACCTTTCAGCTACACTTTGAAATTCTCTGATTTTTTCCAGTCATTATATTCTTTAAAAACATTATTGAGACATCACTTTGGTAGTGAAGATATCATAACGGTAACAAAAAAGTTTAGTCCAAAAAAGCAGCCAAGCTGTGACTAAATACTCGACACGTGACTGAGAATATAGATTTATTGCATTTTAAAAGGGTTATACCTGATCTATAATCTGTGCAAGTTGAGACGCTAGTTTTTCATTTTTTGCAGTTTCCTTTGCCTTTTGTTCGCTCAGGCCAATTTCCTGAAACACTTTCAATCTGTTCTCCATCCCTCTCCTGGCTGAATGCACAAAACTACGCGATGACAGGACAAGAAAACCAAAGGCTCTGGCACATTTGCTATTTATCATTTGCTCTAGGCCTAAGCACGAGGCTGACGTTCCATTGCATCATCAGAGTCAATGGAAACGAGGCACAGGAACTCGACATCTTTTTCACAGAATCAACAAGTGGATTACAAAAAATCATTAAATCCGATAATGAGAGACGGCATCAATTTGAGCTGGGAGAGGGAGGGGGCTAAGAATCAAGTTTGGTGACATGGGAGGTCCCACCATGGTTGGGTCCGACGCGAAAAAAATATTTTAAAATTAGCCCTTCTAGAATGGCTAAAAATGCATTTCCCAGACTAAAATTTAATAAATTACTATACCGCTTAGAATAGACACGATTCTCAAAAAAACATTATTGATTTATAGAAAAAATTTGAGAGGGGAGGATTCATGCGTTGGGGAATAGAAGAAAGAAAGGAGGATCTTTGTTCAGAGTGCACATCAATGCAAATAACAAGAAACTGTTGTATTGATTGGTAGGGTACATTCCATGTACTTGGGTCCGAAGTTCTTCGGACACTGAGGCTCTTTTGGCGTTCCGAGTGCAAACTAATAAAAAACCTTTTTTGACATACGTAAAATCTTCGTTAGTTGGCGTGCTAAACATGAAGCCTGATTTCCTCACTGGGGGTCCGAATAGAAAATTTATCAGATTTTGGAACGTCCAGTTAAGTATCGTATTACGTAGGTCACGTAACGTAGAACATGTGCCCCCACTTTTCAGAAGCAGAAGAGGTAAAATGGCTATTTGCAGCTCACGGAAATGCAACCTTTTTGCTGCCCTCCAATAGTTTCAAGATCTATGTCACATTCAAACCATCTTGAGAACTTGTGGTCAGGTTTCCTTAACGTGGTAGTACTCTGACATAGCCCCAGATTGCCTGGTTTAAGTACACATCCCATCCTCTCTGCGTCACCTAGAAGTCCGTGCTTCTAATCAGTCGCAGTTAAATTTCGTTTAACTGCTTCAGGCTTCTAACGCCTGGTTCGAACGTCGCGCTTCTCATGTGCCGAACCTAACTCGGCGAAGTTAGCTTTTCATGTGAACAGTTTTGCATCGCAAGAATACTAACAGTGGCGTAGCGTGAGCGCAAAACTTAGGCATGCGGTAACATAAAATATACGGCTATATTGAATAAATGTAATGGTAATTTCAGTTTCTAAAAAATACAAGCGGTAATTAATGATAATCGTGATAGCAAATTTTGATTTTCAAAGTAACAAATCTTTAGTACTCTAATTCTAATCAATCAAGGTGTCTATTCTTTTCATTAGAGGCTCCGACAGAGGTTGGAAAGTGAAGAGAGGCCAAGGGAAAAATTATCACCCATGCGAAAGTTTTTGAAAAAAGCTCAATTGTTTAGCAAGACTTTTCAGAATAACTCCTAGTGCTAAAACTGCTTTGCAAAAGATTTTATTCTTATTCATATTCCTCAAGAAAAGGCATCACCTAATGCCCACCTAATGTAAGAATTTTTTATGCTATAATGAAGCTGGGGATTCCCGCAAGAAGGAGCTCTCCACATTGCGAAATTGTTAACACACTGCAGAGCCTGAGCGAACAGGAGCAACAGTTTCTGCTCATTTTTTACTCTCATAGTTAACTAAGATGAAAATAGTGAGCTGTGAGAGTTGTTAGAATTGAAGATGCTTCCATGTGTGAAGTTTCAGAAAGTTAGTCCCGGCAAATCATCATGTATTTAGCAAGGCTTGCGCTCAGGTCTACCGCATGCCCTGGTCCGTAAATTCTGACTATACTGGCAAGCCTTTTGACTTGAATTACGGAATGCGGATCATGACAAATAGACTCTGACCCCACTTTGACGAAACTTTTTCTCTTTTCAACAGTCACAAAGTAAAGAAAGGAAAATAATTGGATTTGAAATGATGTATCACGCAAAGAGTATTCGCAAAAAGCAGCTTATAGGTAGAAAAATGTTGTGGATTATCAAATATTCGGGAAGGCTTGCGCTCAGGCCGACCGCAAGCTCCAGTCCGGAAAATTCTCACTTCTCTCAGAAGCTTCTCTCGAGTTGCACTGAAGCTGCACTGGAGCATCACATGTTTCTCTTATTTTGGACAGGCAAAAAGAGTGATGTGGAGGGGCTTCAGTTTTTCAGATTTTTCGAATTTCATAATTTTTAGCGATCAGTTTACTTGGAAAAATAGCCAATTTGGGGCCAATTGGCCTGTTGGCGCTAGAGTTCACTGCATGCTGCTCATGACAAGAAAGAGAAGCCGTTTATTGCGGAAATTGTTATGCATTGAAAGTGTTGCAAGAATTTTAGAATTTGTCTATAAATTTCTACGCTTGCGCCGCAAGCGTAGCATACATAGACGCTACGCCACTGAATACTAACCAATCGCAAACCGTTATTTTGATGGGTGGCTTGACAAGTTGGGTATACGCAGTCCT
This sequence comes from Rhopilema esculentum, assembly GCF_013076305.1. The sequence goes on along the minus strand of NW_027019809.1, from coordinate 5,178,484 downwards.
TTTATATGGACACACTACCTTTAAGCACTTTATCGATTATTTGGTAAACATACAAAAGAATTTGAAGAATGTTACAAAATGAGGCCGTACGTTGAATTGGTGTATTGTTCTTTGGTCTTTCCGCTGGTCCTCTCCTTATTCCGCAGTCATTTGCTGCACCCAAGTTTCCTTTGAAAGATTATTCAGCTCTACTCATAATTTCAAAAGAAAAGAAAACTTTCCACTTGATTACGAGCAAGTCATTTGCCAATTTGCTGATTCATTTGCACTTCTTCAAAAAGAGTTGAAACTCTGAGAATTTAAATAAGTTTTGATCTTGATTCTTAATTCTACATGGGATTTTAAAGCCTGTTTACAGGAGAGGAAAGGTATGGATCCAATTGGGTCCGAATTTACAAATTGAAGTCGATATACTACTGCTGTTTAGCATGTATCTTTATTATCAATTTTTATTGAATCAATCGAATTCTAATCCACATTTTTAGTTGGTGTGGCTCCATTTTTCCGGCCAGGCCCTAAACCGGACCCTTGAGTTTTATAGCCACCCTGCGATTTTGACCCCAGACCGCCCCTGGTTTCGAAGCTGCTTATATCTTGACCAAAGTGCTGGATCTCTCTCAGCCCGTCTCTTAATATGGTCTCTCTCGCACATCAAATTCTTGATATATGGAGAAATCCATAGTACATATGCATGCCCCGTCTTAGCGGTCCTTTTTATCAACGGGGCATGCACATCCAAGACAGCGAGAAAGAGATCGTAGAAATTGCTAGCCATCCTATTAGGGTCATCCGATCTACATGACATAGCCATCTCCCAGTCAATACTACGCAAGTCGTTAAGGAAAGAGTCACGGTCATAATTTTTCAAACTGCATGACTCTGTCTTAAATTTCACGTCATTGACATGAACTCTAGCGTTTAATTTTCTAATACCGTATGTCATATAGTGGTCTGTTATACCGATTTTTACGGCCGAAACATTACAGAGGTTGTTGGGTCTGTTTGAAGAAAGGTGATCTATAAACTTAAAAGTTTTATTAGGCTCTTTATCTTTCTTTTAGTTAAGTTAAGTGAGCTTCTGCTAGATGCCCAGAGCATGATAGGACAACTGATAAATTATTACTGAATGTTTTATCTTCGACAGGATCAAATTACGAAATTTACAGCAATGCTGACATTTACAGGAGATGTTTTGTTTTTGATTCTGGGCATTTCGCTTTGTTTTAAGTTTTGATAAGAGAGTCTTTCCGATGGTTATACGAGAATTACAAAACATGAACTCTATATTGAACTGACGAGGAAAATTCACATTTTTTGAACAAAGCAGGAATCTGGGATAGTCGCAAAAAGACATTTTCACAAATCCCAAAATTCAATACTGCACATTTTCGAAATCAATACTACACGTTTTTAAATTAATACTGCACAAAGTGTGTAATACTGTACACTAAAATAGGCCCTGGAAAGAGCATTATCATTCAAGAAAGGAACATGCACAAATTACATAACAAAATATAGGCAACATTGAAAAAATCCTCTTCCCCCTAAATTATCATCTAATTTGCATCATTTATTGATCATTATGACCGTTAACATTTGTGTGAACCCCCTTCCTCCATCTTTGATTAGGTAATATGTGAACGTTCCCATACCCAACTGCCAACGCATCGATAATCTTATCCAGATACAACCATTCTGAATGGAAAGAGCATAGGATTGTACTCAGTTAATGCTTCAAAAGTGAGAACCCTCTCAGCTATTCGATATCAGGCATTTGAAATAATTCGCATTAGTCATAAGTGAAGAAACTAATATTCGCTGGTCGTAAGTCTTGGTTAATCACAACTCTTGGGCGTTTTTGAAGATTTCGGAAAACCATTCAATAAATTATACAATTACAAGGAATTAGCAAAAAGCTGGTGGAAATTTGATACATCACTGATACAGTTTTTCTCAATCTAATGGTGAAGCAAAACTAAACTGTAAAATCTTTGACGCCGAAACCATAACCACGGCGAACATTTTATGCAAACGTTCTTTCGAGAGGTCAATTGATGGTTGTAATCAATTCTAGATCTTTGCCAATATAAATAATTGCCTTTCGAAAGTTATTAAGTTTTTTGAAAAATATAACTCGAAGCAAGGGCGTAGCGGGAAATTTCGCCGTGTCCTGGTAGGCCGAGAAGCGATGGGTGGAGAAAAACTGGATAATTTTTCGCAGGTAAAAAGGCCAAAATTTGGTATATCCTACAAAGCAGTGAGAGATCGCTTCCAGAATATTTTCACCGACAAAAAATCCAAAAATAGAAGAGAAGAAAGTGCAAGTGGAATTAACCCTGAGCACACAGAAAAACGTGTTCTCCTTCTCTCTGATCAGCAAGCAGCATCCCAGCAAGTTAAAGAAAAACAAACAGCAGAAATGGAAAAAAGCTGAAGAAATGAGAAGGAAATCAGTGGAAACATCGAAAGAAAGCAGGAAGAGAAAGGAAGGGGAGGTAAAAAATGTAAGTGAAAAGAAACGTAACGTTAGGCAGAAAACCTTTCAAAATTATTCAAGAAAAAATCAGAGTTGGCAGTTGACTCAATCCGGGCTGACTCACAATTGCGTTTGGAAACCAAGTTTAGACCCACTTTCCGTTTAGAATACAAATTGAACAGAGTTTACCCTGGTTGAGCTCAACACAGGTTGAACTCGGGTAGCTTTTTGTAGTGTAAACCGGGCTTTCGATTGGAAATAATTTCACTTGCTTTCATTATTAAGGGTCGGACGAAGAGTTCAAGTGAATTTTGTTCCACTTTTAGAGCTATTTTGAACATTATTTCCTCTTTGTACCTATACTGTAGTTTTCTAAATGTATTATCAGTCATTCTATCAGTTCAATTTTGCGTAGACACGACTTGCTCAATGCATTCTAAACAACAGGTTATACCATTCAATCTTTTCCTCTCTTGAGTACAGTTGAATTTTGGCTGTAAGTCAGCTCTGTGAGTTTTTTTTCTCCGATCGCAGTAGCTACTAAAAAAATTCACCATATCTTTGAAACGCGCTGAGATTTGTTAGTTTCTATAGACTAAACACTGAAGAAACGAACGTCGTCGGGAAATCAACTATGTTGATTTTCTTGATTACTTAGATAAAATGTGAATCAAAATTATGGACTAAAATTTGCATAAAAAGAAGCATAAATAAAGGATTTTCCTGGGAATTCGGAGCCAGCTATCCCAAACGGATACACTATACTCGGCCCGGGCTGACTCGGCCCGGGCTGACTCGGCCCGGGCTGACTCGGCCCGGGCTGACTCGGCCCGGGCTGACTCGGCCCGGGCTGACTCGGCCCGGGCTGACTCGGCCCGGCCTGACTCGGCCCGGGCTGACTCGGCCCGGGCTGACTCGGCTCGGGCTGACTCGGCCTGGGCTGACTCGGCCCTGACTCAATTGATTTGAATTAATGTATTGTTAATGCGAAAGAGGGTTGAGCCCGGTTAACTTTTCTACTGCGCATGCGGAATAAGGTTGCGGATTGAAAAAGGCGTCAATTTTTTTTGCATCTTTTCGCACAGTTAGTGCCGAACTTTTAAGGCACACAGTTATGACAATGTTTGAAACTAGCAGAAGTTTTGAAAATGCAAAAAATTCCTTGTAAACGGAAGTTTCCATAACTTCTTCATCAAAACTACTAGTTGAGGTCTGAAAATCTCTTGACCGGTTAAGCCGATTATCGTTGCTTTGCGGTTGTGGTCGCATGTCTCATTTACAATATCGCATGGCACATCCATGTATTCAATGTATGACTATGTTTATTCAAACAGGCTTATTCATCTTAAAGCTTCAAGTGACTTGACCCGGATTTCACTGTGGTTTACGAGTGTACCTTGCAAGTGCGATCAGTAAAATTCCGTTTTCTACGAAATTACAACCTCCTCTACATATTGCTATTTTGTACTCAAGGAGCTAATCGAATGGCTCAAAATTTTGCACACGGCCAGGACAGATGTCGGGTAAGCAAAGTGTGTCTCAAATTAGTGTAGCTGGGAATCAGTTAACTGCAAACTATATCATAATTCAATTAAACTAGGAGTTATACTGGAAAAAATTAACGAATTAATAAACGCCTTTTCGAGCATAGCCCGTTATCAAATTAGTATATTTATGTCATAATTCATTCTTAAAATCTCATGCAATGTATGACGGAATGGGGGATTATATTGCAAGCAAAACGGGGGCTTGTCCCCAGGGATGGCGCCAGAAAATAAATGCTGGGGGGGGGTTGTAATGTCGGAGTGCCGACAGTGAGTGAACCACCAACAAAGATCTAATATAACACCATTTCTGCTGTGGTAATTCCAGTTCAAAAAATGAAAAATAACTGAAAAAAAATCAAACAATAAAAAAATAAAAAAAAAATCACGAAGTGGAAGTTATGAAAGTGCCGACATTGCTTAGAATTTTTCAAAAATTGAAGTGCCGACTCGGCCCGGGCTGACAAATTGACTGTATTTGAAACTCTGAAAGGGTGGCAAAATATTTAGGTGTCAAATTATGTAAAGTGGTTTGCAGATTTTGAAAGTTAGACTAAAGCCCAAAGCCTAAAGCCATTTTTCAGTTAGCGCGACACTATCTTCTAAGATTTTACAGCGAAAGCAACTTCTCTTTCCAGCGTAGGAGACGATATTATTTTGGATTAAACACGCAATCTTCTGAAATTTAGCAAAATAATGACTTCATTCTCATCAAACGGTAATTTATGAATTTTTGAAAGTTTCAAAGCGTTTCTTTGAAAAAATAAAGAGGAGCTTTAGCTCCTACTAGCCTATTATGATGCCCGTACAATTATGCGTAAGTATGGTCAGGCATTGAACATGTGCTTATAAAACTATTGACTTTTCAGAAAGATATCTGACAACATCATTTGTAAAAATAATGGGTTCTATGGGATCCTCGCGCCACCCGTTTGTGAAAATTGATAATTTTGCAGATTGATGGGCTCCTTCTGTATAAGAAAGACATGGTAAAAAGGACAAAGAACCTCTTAAGAAAAAACACAGATATTATTCAGTAACGAAAATTATTTACGTTTGAGGAAAGACTGGAATACTTTAATAAGTTATTTTCAAAACATACGGCTTAATCTTCCAATAATACTTGTAGGAGTTTCATATTTTCCAGGCTCTTTCTGTAGAATTCCAGGTTTGAGGTGTTTCTGCCAAGTTCCAAACAAGGAGAAGGGGGGGGGGGTACGGTTGATCATTAGTCAGGCGATAAAAAGTCCGGTTTGTCACTAGACACGACTTTTGAATATAGTTGGACAAAATTTCTTTTTAGTACAAAACTCAGGAGTTTTAGCGCTTCAAATACAAAATCAAGATGCCTTTGGGTTCTTAGTAAAAATGTTTATCCTTTATCATTCCTAGAGCAGACTTGACTATTAAGGGATATTTGATGGTGCAAGGAAAATGCCCGGGCCTATTTTAAGAAATTTTCAATACTGCACATTTTTAAGAAACTTTCAATACTGCACATTTTATAATCATATTTTTCATAGGAAATTTTTTGTTGCAATTAGTGCAAACCCATGCAAACCCCATGTATCTTAGCCATGCAAGTGTAGCGAGGAAATTGCCCTAATTTTGAACATGTGTATAGGCCATGACGGAGAAATCACAAACAGATAGACGATAATATACACAATCAAGAATAACATTTCAAAACAGCAACAAAACAAACAGTAGCTACAAAACCTGAATAGAAACATAGTCATTTATCTCTTGTAAACGGAGTCACTATCTCATGTTTTGTCTGGACAGTAAAACAAAAAAGTTTTATTAGGCTCTTTATCTTTCTTTTAGTTAGTTAAGTTAAGTGAGCTTCTGCTAGATGCCCAGAGCATGATAGGACAACTGATAAATTGTTATTGAATGTTTTATCTTCGACAAGATCAAATTACGAAATTTACAGCAATGCTGACATTTACAGGAGATGTTTTGTTTTTGGTTCTGGGAATTTCGCTTTGTTTTAAGTTTTGATAAGAGAGTCTTTCCGATGGTTATACGATAATTACAATACATGAACTCTATATCAAAGTGAGGAGGAAGGTTCACATTTTGTGAACAAAGCAGGAATCTGGGATAGCCGCTAAAAGACATTTTCACAAATCCCAAAATTCAATACTGCACATTTTCGAAATCAATACTGTACGTTTTTAAATTAATACTGAACAAAGTGTGTAATACTGCACACTAAAATAGGCCCTGGAAAGAGTATTATCATTCAAGAAAGGAACATGCACAAATTACATGACAAAATATAGGCAACATTGAAAAAATCCTCTTCCACCTAAATTATCATCTAATTTGCATCATTTATTGATCATTACGACCGTTAACATTTGTGTGAAGGTTCTTTCTTTGTGTGAACCCTCCATCTTTGATTAGGTAAGATGTGAACGTTCCCATACCCAACTGCCAATGCATCGATAATCTTATCCAGATACAACCATTCTGAATGGAAAGAACATAGGATTGTACTCAGTTAATGCTTCCAAAGTGAGAACCCTCTCAGCTATTCGATATCAGGCATTTGAAATAATTCGCAGTAGTCATAAGTGAAGAAACAAATTTGCGTTAGTCATAAGTCTTGGTTAATCATAGATCTTGGGCGTTTTTGAAGATATCGGAAAACTGTTCAATAAATTGTACACTTATGAGGAATTGGCAAAAAACTGGTGGAACTTTGATACATCATTGATATAGACTGACTGACTGACTCGGCCCGGGCTGACTCGTTTCTTTAAAAAAATTAGCGAATACAACATGCACCTAGCAGCATACCCTTCCCTCTACAACGCGTATAAATGCTTGATGACACTTAGCTGCACCCAAGTTTCCTTTGAAAGATTATTCAGCGCTACTGATACGCATAGCACACCGGAAGCAGTAGACATGGTTTCTATTATGCTTGACAACGCAAGTGTGGCAAAAATAAAAGCCATCCCACTGTCCAATGACACTGTCGCAAGACGCATTGGTGACATTGCGAGAGATCTCCAGGAACAGTTAGTAGATAAACTCAAAGGCAAACGACCGGGGCGACTTCAACCCGGGTTTATTTCAACCTGGGACGACTTCAATCCCGGTTGATTTCAACCCGGGACGACTTGAAATCATTCGTTGGTGGAATTATTTTTGTACAGGATCTTGCCCCCTTTGATGATTTCAACCCACATACATTAACAAGATAAACTCCGTCGAAAAGAATTTCAGACAAATTTTCAGAATTTCGTCGTGACAAAAATTTCATCGCCTATTTTACCACAGAGATAGCAACCTATTACCAAAATCTTAAAAAGCAAAACCATACAGGTTGCTTTGTATTCAATCCACCCCATAGGTACCAGCTTTGTGGAGACTTGAGGGCTTGAGTACCCGTTCGGATTAAGTTAGTTCAAGGACCGACAATGATGAAGATGTTGATGCCTACGATAAAGTTACTTATGAAGATAATGTAAATGAGGACAGGCCTGTCGGGAACGGGGGGCTGGGGGCTGGAGCCCCCCAAATAATTGTCAAACTGTAGTATGTTTCCTTTATAACAGTGTACTGAATGAGAAGGAATACAACGGGCAGCCCCACCCCCCATATGAAATTCGTTCCGACGGCATTGGAGGAAAATGATGTAATTGTAAATTAATGGATCAAAAGGATACATAAGTTTTTCTATTCGAATTCTCAAAAATCTTAAATGCAAAAATTATCGTCGTGACAAAATTTCGTCTCCTTTTGAATTTAGTTAGAGAAAATTTCGTCAAAATTTTTGTCCGAAAATTTTTGTAGTTAATGTATGTTATTGCCCTTTCAGCCGCAACGATATTTGTTTGTTTCAGACAACAGACTTTTGTTTTGCCCCGTTTGCTGAAGTCCTCTGGAAACAATTTTGACGAGTTATCATATCAAAATATTATCAAGGGGAGTTTCAATACCATATACGCATCGTAAGGGGTTCTCAGTTCAGTTCACCTACACTTTCAGAACCCCAAAAAATAAAAATTCAACTAACTTTTAGTCAAAAATGATAGGAAACAAAGCTGTTTCTAGTTGTGAACCTAAAAAATCATCCCAGATGTTTTGAACCTAGCAAAGTAACTCGCATAAAAAATTAATACCTCATAAAGTAACACGAAAATACCTATCCGAAAACTTGCCTAAAATAAGCGTTGATCTGACTCACTTTGTGGAGTTGTAAATTAAAACTGTGGAGCTGTAATTGTAGAAAGTGTGGATTTTTAGATTGTGCATTTTCTTAAAAGTACTGCATAAAATAGTAATCAAAACGCCTAGGTAAGAATTAGGATCTTTTTCCAATGCAAAGTGAATACCCAATCCCAGCCTTGTGTAAATTGCTACAAGAAATGAAAAATGGACAATAAAAAGAATTAAGAAACTTCAAAACTGTAAGATTCAGTGCATGTGGAGAAAAACCAATTGTGCTTTACAATATTGTCGTCAGTGGCGTCGCCAGGTCGAAAAAACTGGGGTGGACAAGAACAAATTTTCTTGGCCACGCCCTTCAGACACTTGGAAAAGCCTTTTCTTTATCTATTTCGAAATCTTTGGACAAGCAACTTTCTCAAGCAGCTTTTTTCGTAACGGTGGCTATAGATCTTATCAGTCCAACTCCTCCCCCTACCCAAAGGTTCTTCGACGGATTTCGAGAAATTAGAAAATCGACTTCTGGGAAAACTAGGGTGGACATTTCCACCCCAGTCCACCCCGTGGGGACGCCATTGATTGTCATGCTGGTTTGAAGTAAGATTGACTCGGTGTACAGCTTCAACTTCACGACAGCATCTCAAATATTTTTGCTTTATAACTTACTTAAAAAAGAAGACACTGAGCCTGAAGACCAAGACTGAGATTATGATTTCCTGTCCGTAATGAATTTTGGGGTGTATGTGATATCTTACAGTAGATTTAAGAAAAATTTGCAAAGCAATTAAACTAAGGTGTTTTAAATTGGAGAAGCATTGGAAAGATTCCTCTCAAGGCTACAGCAGCTGAATATGATAGGCCTCTCGGTGGTAGCTGGGAGGAACATTCAATTAGGAATATGGCATTACAGGGACTATTGTCCTTCCCAAATTTTTTGCAATGATAGGTTAGAAAATGTTTTGAAAGTTTACGCTAACGAACGCATTAGTAGCAGTTCTGCTGGGAACACGTTTTTGTTCTTTTTGATGGTGCTTTATTTGGTGTTGTCAAAGATAGATTTGTATTTTATCTAACTCGGTTTTGTTTGTTTATGTTAATCGAAATCTTCTCCAAATCGTTATGTTTATGAATAAGGAAAGAAAGAAGCAAATATTTTCTGAAAGGGGTGTTTTCCGGTGTTTAAAATGGCGTGGCCGTAAAAAATTTAGGGACAAGCCTCCTAGTTCCGTTCCAGCCACTCCCCTTGTGGGGTGGTGCGTGGTGTCTGCGGTACAAACAAGATTGGGGCAAATATGATCCTTTCATACTACGCGAAAAGAGAATAAGAAGAGATAAGCACAATTTTTACATCAGAGAGAAGATATTATTTGCCATCCCTAACGTTTGCTACCTCCTTTATAGTATCAAAACGTTTTTAAGAAAATATTTGAATGACAAATAATTTGATGGGCTGAATGCAAATAAAAACTTTCCATAAGCAAAAAACGACTTTTGAAAGCCTCACCCAGCTTTTGCCCCGGATAAAAATTTAGCAAGATTTCATTCAATCATGCATTGAAATTTGAGAAATAAATGACTAAGATCACAGAGATCTCAAACTTGTTCTCAGAGGAATTCTACCAGGCGAGACAATGTCACGGTATCTGGCAGCAAATCCTTATTCTGCCGATGTAGAGAGGCTGATTCCCATCTACACTTTTCAAATATATGAATATTGCAATGAATATGCTTGATCTCGCAAGTTTCAAGTTCCATGAACAGCTGCAAAGATTTTGCTTCAAGAAACCAAAAACACTAAAGTCTGGAAAGCAAGACTGACATGAGGGGTTTTTGAAGGTTAAAGGAAAGAAAAAATAACTTTGACAGATATCCGAACAAACAATGTAAAAGGGTTTCTTTTAGATAACTTTTTGCTCATAAGTTGAGACATAACTATATGTTGCTAATTTTCTTATTAACCCAATTAATATATTGAAAAGAATCAGCTTCTTATACTTCGTTTATTTAAGTTTTTGCCAAATATTTGCCACGTCCATTGTGCCAATCCCAGCAAGGTACCACGCCCAATTTTTATAAGAAAATGTGGATCTGTAAAAATTTCTTATTTTAGGCCCTGAGGCCCTGCCACGACGCTATTCTTCTTGCAAGTTTTGGTGCAGAATTTAAGATGAAATCCATTTAAAATGGACATCGATAAATCTCCTTCTTAATTATTCAAATAATGATTCTATCTTGGAAGCATCTTGTCAAATGTCTGTTTACAGCGATAGAATAATCCGTGTTTGCGAGAACGAATGTTCTGTTTGTAAGGAAACTTTTGTAAATATTGATATTTCTTTGCATATCAAAATCTCATTGTTTCTTCATTTTCACTGCTACCCGATGTTTTGGTGGAGAAACTGTCGAAACTTTGAAGAATAGTGGAGCAGCATTATCTGTTGAAAAATGTTTCGTTCCCTTTGAAATTATAATAAAACAATGTTAATTGAGTTTGAGATATGACGTGATGAAATTATTTGTCAACCAATGAAAAGTACGAGAGTTGATGACGTTTTGAACACGAGACTTTCCTTATACCACGACAACATGGAGGCTGGGTGTACACATCTTTTTAGTGTTTACAGTTAAACTTTAATAGATCGAGAAAGCATGTATCGTCAACGGGTACGTAAAGCAATATAGCAGTACTTCAAAACAAACAGAGGAAGCCAACAGCCTGCTAAATGTCACGGCTAAGCTTTACGAGTTCAGACAGGAAGGACTCTTGCACTTCGACCCAGGAGGGGCTCAAACTTATAGAGCTGTTGCAAAATTTCCTGGTACAACAGAATGAGCAGATCGAAATTTTGAAAAACAGTGTCAAGAGTCTGGAAGAGGAAAGGGATGCTTTATTAAGTAAGAGATGTGTCAACGACACGTATTCCTTGAGAGATATTGCAACACAGACTGACGAGAATAACGATTTGTTTCAATGCCAGCGCAGTTTCGCAGAAGGAAGGCCAGAGTGAGTTGCCTATTTTTTCGATTCTATAAAAACAAACTTTCCAGTATGAATCCGATAACTGGCTCAGAAAATCCAATTCGTATGGTTTAGAGATAATGCTGTTGAACCTCGCGCTGAATCGCTTGTTTTGTTGGCAGATTAGATTGAACTGTCGCCATTGAAAACTTACAAAGTTTTTTATTTTTGATTTTCTGTGTCAATTTTCAAAAAGAAATTTCCACTGAAATAAGTATACCCCGTTTAGATTCCTTGACATTTTTTTAACGATGAAATCAAGTTTACCGAGTTATGATCGATATTGGTGGCTGGGAATATTTGTGGCCTAAAGTAAAACCTTAACATTATTTGCGGCGTTTTTATGTCATTCTCAAATGGGATAAAACACGTGATGATTTCGCATTTCTCACCACCAACCATTGCGAAAGTTTGCTAAATATACTAAAGTTCTGTTAAAAATTTTGGCAAGAAAAGCGTCTGAAAAATATTGAAGTTGGTACCGACCCAATTTTGACAGTATAAGAACTGTGTGACCCCCTGTCATGTAAGACAATAGAGAATGTTTTAACAGGCATGCTTCCAATTCATGTTTATTTGATGACAACTGTGTTGGGGATGTTTAAACTTGTTATGTGCAACAGTACACTTTTTGGGCAAAGGGATGTTCAAAAGTTACACTAAGCAAAGGAGTTTTTGAATTCTACATTCTGTTGCTATCCATGAAAGTTTTTTTTGTAATAAAAATTGAAAAAATTGAAAAAATTGAAAAAATTCAACATTTTGTAGGATTTTGGTCCAGGGTGTGCATATCAAATAAAAAAGGACCAAGTATGTGCCACATGTAATCGAAAAAGGGTAAAACCAAATTTTTCCCATTGTCTGAGGTATTGTGAGATTATGAGAAACATAGTATAAAATAGAACACTCTTCTTGTCTATCTTTGCAATAGAAATATTATAGTATTTGCTTATTCCTCTACCAAGCCAAGAACATATGTAATTTAGCAGATCTTTTACCAGCTTTGGTATATATTTAATTAGGGATGTGTTTATTGCCTCCAACTTGCGTGGCTTGATGATATCTTAGTCAATTGAACTCTGCCTTTGATAAACTCAAACTCAAAACTCAAACTCAAAACATTTCATTCACAGCAATAATTAACTACTACATTTCTATTTAATACTTGAACCACAAATAACAACTGAAATGAAACAATTTCATCACAAAAATGATTTAAATTAAGGATTTGTGGCTTCCAGTTGAAGAAGACAGGGAACAGATGCAACTCGCCGTAACTAGATTAGCCTAGGTTTATGAACCAAGGATTTTGGACTTTGTGAGTCACAATGTTTCAAGTGTTTCAATTTAAGAAAAAGCCTTTCAGTATGATTTATGTATCAACATCTTTCCTAAGCTCATTCAGATTTTCCAGGCAAAAAAATATTTGAAAGCGAAGGAGCCAAAATGTTAAGATTGTGGATGTTTTAGAAAGGCAAGAAAAGTTTTAGAAATTTGGTTTTTCTGGGATGGAAAATTTTTTCTATTTAAATGCTGACATGAAACGGGAAATGTCTTCTAAAGTTTTGAAATGTAGAATTTGACAGGTCTTCAAGTAACTATATTTATCTTTTTAAATACTTCATTTGGATTATTTGTTCCCATAGAAACCACAACCCAGGAAATATTCATGGTCACCAGAAAATGGATGTGGAGAAGTCCTTTAAGCAACAGCATACAAAGACAAAAGAAACTGAGGTGCAAGAAGTGGAGATTGCACTAAGTGACAGAGACTCCAGCTCATTAGATAGTGCAGATGGTGTTCCAGCCATCAAGAAGGGCAATTCTGAAGTAAGATACAATAAAGATTACGCAAGCCTGCTAGACACACCAGTGAAATCAACACCAGAAGCAAAAGGAGCTTCAGTAACCCCACAAAAGTCAATAAAGCGAACTAGCTCAATTCATGTGAAAAGGCATGATAGTAAGGGAAGAGCAGACTCTTATCAACTTTCACCTGATTTGCAAGCTGTTACAAATGATTTGCTGGCTAATAAATATGGAGGGAAAGAGAAGGCTAATAGTGCTGCGAAGGTAATCCAGGAATATTACAGGCATTGGGTCCTGAGTCGAAGCTTCAAGCGAATGAGAGCGTATTCAGAGAAAAGAAAAAAGTCAATAACTAGGTATCCAGAGAGAATATTGGACAGTGATAGGAAAAGGGGTCAAAATACTATGTATAACATTGAAAACCCTGTCCTTATTGTTGATCTAGAAAATGGCCAAGAAAAGGATAGTAGTTTATACTTACAAACGAAAGAGGAAGATGAAAACACTACTCTAGAAGCAGAAAGAACTGAAAGAACTTCATCATTTTTGAAGACTATGAGTCGTGGGAAAATTGTTGCAGATGAGAAGGGGGCTGTCAATGGTGATGGGCGTAAAATTTTGTTACCTTCAGATACTATGTTCTATTGTGGTTCTCCGAAAGAAAATAAGGTAGAAAAGGAAACCCTACTTGGGTCATCAAGACCAGTAAAGCCTAACAATGAGGCTGCATCAGTGGATGATGAGGCTGAGGAAGAAAAGCAGGGAAGTCCAGAGAGTGAGGAAATATCAAAAAAGAAAATCACAAGGTCTGACAGCTCTGATAGCTATGAAATAATTGATGGTAAGAAATTTCTTTTAAATTTCATAGGTTACTGCTTGGAAGTGACTGCAAGAAATATTCTGAAATGCATTTAAGCTTATCTTAAGTGTGTGATCACAGAAATAATCTCATCTTTGGGTTTTGTCCCAGGGCCTCCAAAACCTCTTCTCTTGCCCTGCTTATTGGTGTATTCTTTGCAAGAAATATTTTTAAGCTTGTTGGAATCCAGAAAGTTCAGTTTGATTTTTTGATAAAATCTTTCTTTGCAGCACAACAGCTCATGCAGGTTTATGCTCGAGATGCACAGTCAGT
>NW_027019809.1:5136872-5164219 GCF_013076305.1 Rhopilema esculentum | reverse complement strand
ACTCGGTGTACAGCTTCAACTTCACGACAGCATCTCAAATATTTTTGCTTTATAACTTACTTAAAAAAGAAGACACTGAGCCTGAAGACCAAGACTGAGATTATGATTTCCTGTCCGTAATGAATTTTGGGGTGTATGTGATATCTTACAGTAGATTTAAGAAAAATTTGCAAAGCAATTAAACTAAGGTGTTTTAAATTGGAGAAGCATTGGAAAGATTCCTCTCAAGGCTACAGCAGCTGAATATGATAGGCCTCTCGGTGGTAGCTGGGAGGAACATTCAATTAGGAATATGGCATTACAGGGACTATTGTCCTTCCCAAATTTTTTGCAATGATAGGTTAGAAAATGTTTTGAAAGTTTACGCTAACGAACGCATTAGTAGCAGTTCTGCTGGGAACACGTTTTTGTTCTTTTTGATGGTGCTTTATTTGGTGTTGTCAAAGATAGATTTGTATTTTATCTAACTCGGTTTTGTTTGTTTATGTTAATCGAAATCTTCTCCAAATCGTTATGTTTATGAATAAGGAAAGAAAGAAGCAAATATTTTCTGAAAGGGGTGTTTTCCGGTGTTTAAAATGGCGTGGCCGTAAAAAATTTAGGGACAAGCCTCCTAGTTCCGTTCCAGCCACTCCCCTTGTGGGGTGGTGCGTGGTGTCTGCGGTACAAACAAGATTGGGGCAAATATGATCCTTTCATACTACGCGAAAAGAGAATAAGAAGAGATAAGCACAATTTTTACATCAGAGAGAAGATATTATTTGCCATCCCTAACGTTTGCTACCTCCTTTATAGTATCAAAACGTTTTTAAGAAAATATTTGAATGACAAATAATTTGATGGGCTGAATGCAAATAAAAACTTTCCATAAGCAAAAAACGACTTTTGAAAGCCTCACCCAGCTTTTGCCCCGGATAAAAATTTAGCAAGATTTCATTCAATCATGCATTGAAATTTGAGAAATAAATGACTAAGATCACAGAGATCTCAAACTTGTTCTCAGAGGAATTCTACCAGGCGAGACAATGTCACGGTATCTGGCAGCAAATCCTTATTCTGCCGATGTAGAGAGGCTGATTCCCATCTACACTTTTCAAATATATGAATATTGCAATGAATATGCTTGATCTCGCAAGTTTCAAGTTCCATGAACAGCTGCAAAGATTTTGCTTCAAGAAACCAAAAACACTAAAGTCTGGAAAGCAAGACTGACATGAGGGGTTTTTGAAGGTTAAAGGAAAGAAAAAATAACTTTGACAGATATCCGAACAAACAATGTAAAAGGGTTTCTTTTAGATAACTTTTTGCTCATAAGTTGAGACATAACTATATGTTGCTAATTTTCTTATTAACCCAATTAATATATTGAAAAGAATCAGCTTCTTATACTTCGTTTATTTAAGTTTTTGCCAAATATTTGCCACGTCCATTGTGCCAATCCCAGCAAGGTACCACGCCCAATTTTTATAAGAAAATGTGGATCTGTAAAAATTTCTTATTTTAGGCCCTGAGGCCCTGCCACGACGCTATTCTTCTTGCAAGTTTTGGTGCAGAATTTAAGATGAAATCCATTTAAAATGGACATCGATAAATCTCCTTCTTAATTATTCAAATAATGATTCTATCTTGGAAGCATCTTGTCAAATGTCTGTTTACAGCGATAGAATAATCCGTGTTTGCGAGAACGAATGTTCTGTTTGTAAGGAAACTTTTGTAAATATTGATATTTCTTTGCATATCAAAATCTCATTGTTTCTTCATTTTCACTGCTACCCGATGTTTTGGTGGAGAAACTGTCGAAACTTTGAAGAATAGTGGAGCAGCATTATCTGTTGAAAAATGTTTCGTTCCCTTTGAAATTATAATAAAACAATGTTAATTGAGTTTGAGATATGACGTGATGAAATTATTTGTCAACCAATGAAAAGTACGAGAGTTGATGACGTTTTGAACACGAGACTTTCCTTATACCACGACAACATGGAGGCTGGGTGTACACATCTTTTTAGTGTTTACAGTTAAACTTTAATAGATCGAGAAAGCATGTATCGTCAACGGGTACGTAAAGCAATATAGCAGTACTTCAAAACAAACAGAGGAAGCCAACAGCCTGCTAAATGTCACGGCTAAGCTTTACGAGTTCAGACAGGAAGGACTCTTGCACTTCGACCCAGGAGGGGCTCAAACTTATAGAGCTGTTGCAAAATTTCCTGGTACAACAGAATGAGCAGATCGAAATTTTGAAAAACAGTGTCAAGAGTCTGGAAGAGGAAAGGGATGCTTTATTAAGTAAGAGATGTGTCAACGACACGTATTCCTTGAGAGATATTGCAACACAGACTGACGAGAATAACGATTTGTTTCAATGCCAGCGCAGTTTCGCAGAAGGAAGGCCAGAGTGAGTTGCCTATTTTTTCGATTCTATAAAAACAAACTTTCCAGTATGAATCCGATAACTGGCTCAGAAAATCCAATTCGTATGGTTTAGAGATAATGCTGTTGAACCTCGCGCTGAATCGCTTGTTTTGTTGGCAGATTAGATTGAACTGTCGCCATTGAAAACTTACAAAGTTTTTTATTTTTGATTTTCTGTGTCAATTTTCAAAAAGAAATTTCCACTGAAATAAGTATACCCCGTTTAGATTCCTTGACATTTTTTTAACGATGAAATCAAGTTTACCGAGTTATGATCGATATTGGTGGCTGGGAATATTTGTGGCCTAAAGTAAAACCTTAACATTATTTGCGGCGTTTTTATGTCATTCTCAAATGGGATAAAACACGTGATGATTTCGCATTTCTCACCACCAACCATTGCGAAAGTTTGCTAAATATACTAAAGTTCTGTTAAAAATTTTGGCAAGAAAAGCGTCTGAAAAATATTGAAGTTGGTACCGACCCAATTTTGACAGTATAAGAACTGTGTGACCCCCTGTCATGTAAGACAATAGAGAATGTTTTAACAGGCATGCTTCCAATTCATGTTTATTTGATGACAACTGTGTTGGGGATGTTTAAACTTGTTATGTGCAACAGTACACTTTTTGGGCAAAGGGATGTTCAAAAGTTACACTAAGCAAAGGAGTTTTTGAATTCTACATTCTGTTGCTATCCATGAAAGTTTTTTTTGTAATAAAAATTGAAAAAATTGAAAAAATTGAAAAAATTCAACATTTTGTAGGATTTTGGTCCAGGGTGTGCATATCAAATAAAAAAGGACCAAGTATGTGCCACATGTAATCGAAAAAGGGTAAAACCAAATTTTTCCCATTGTCTGAGGTATTGTGAGATTATGAGAAACATAGTATAAAATAGAACACTCTTCTTGTCTATCTTTGCAATAGAAATATTATAGTATTTGCTTATTCCTCTACCAAGCCAAGAACATATGTAATTTAGCAGATCTTTTACCAGCTTTGGTATATATTTAATTAGGGATGTGTTTATTGCCTCCAACTTGCGTGGCTTGATGATATCTTAGTCAATTGAACTCTGCCTTTGATAAACTCAAACTCAAAACTCAAACTCAAAACATTTCATTCACAGCAATAATTAACTACTACATTTCTATTTAATACTTGAACCACAAATAACAACTGAAATGAAACAATTTCATCACAAAAATGATTTAAATTAAGGATTTGTGGCTTCCAGTTGAAGAAGACAGGGAACAGATGCAACTCGCCGTAACTAGATTAGCCTAGGTTTATGAACCAAGGATTTTGGACTTTGTGAGTCACAATGTTTCAAGTGTTTCAATTTAAGAAAAAGCCTTTCAGTATGATTTATGTATCAACATCTTTCCTAAGCTCATTCAGATTTTCCAGGCAAAAAAATATTTGAAAGCGAAGGAGCCAAAATGTTAAGATTGTGGATGTTTTAGAAAGGCAAGAAAAGTTTTAGAAATTTGGTTTTTCTGGGATGGAAAATTTTTTCTATTTAAATGCTGACATGAAACGGGAAATGTCTTCTAAAGTTTTGAAATGTAGAATTTGACAGGTCTTCAAGTAACTATATTTATCTTTTTAAATACTTCATTTGGATTATTTGTTCCCATAGAAACCACAACCCAGGAAATATTCATGGTCACCAGAAAATGGATGTGGAGAAGTCCTTTAAGCAACAGCATACAAAGACAAAAGAAACTGAGGTGCAAGAAGTGGAGATTGCACTAAGTGACAGAGACTCCAGCTCATTAGATAGTGCAGATGGTGTTCCAGCCATCAAGAAGGGCAATTCTGAAGTAAGATACAATAAAGATTACGCAAGCCTGCTAGACACACCAGTGAAATCAACACCAGAAGCAAAAGGAGCTTCAGTAACCCCACAAAAGTCAATAAAGCGAACTAGCTCAATTCATGTGAAAAGGCATGATAGTAAGGGAAGAGCAGACTCTTATCAACTTTCACCTGATTTGCAAGCTGTTACAAATGATTTGCTGGCTAATAAATATGGAGGGAAAGAGAAGGCTAATAGTGCTGCGAAGGTAATCCAGGAATATTACAGGCATTGGGTCCTGAGTCGAAGCTTCAAGCGAATGAGAGCGTATTCAGAGAAAAGAAAAAAGTCAATAACTAGGTATCCAGAGAGAATATTGGACAGTGATAGGAAAAGGGGTCAAAATACTATGTATAACATTGAAAACCCTGTCCTTATTGTTGATCTAGAAAATGGCCAAGAAAAGGATAGTAGTTTATACTTACAAACGAAAGAGGAAGATGAAAACACTACTCTAGAAGCAGAAAGAACTGAAAGAACTTCATCATTTTTGAAGACTATGAGTCGTGGGAAAATTGTTGCAGATGAGAAGGGGGCTGTCAATGGTGATGGGCGTAAAATTTTGTTACCTTCAGATACTATGTTCTATTGTGGTTCTCCGAAAGAAAATAAGGTAGAAAAGGAAACCCTACTTGGGTCATCAAGACCAGTAAAGCCTAACAATGAGGCTGCATCAGTGGATGATGAGGCTGAGGAAGAAAAGCAGGGAAGTCCAGAGAGTGAGGAAATATCAAAAAAGAAAATCACAAGGTCTGACAGCTCTGATAGCTATGAAATAATTGATGGTAAGAAATTTCTTTTAAATTTCATAGGTTACTGCTTGGAAGTGACTGCAAGAAATATTCTGAAATGCATTTAAGCTTATCTTAAGTGTGTGATCACAGAAATAATCTCATCTTTGGGTTTTGTCCCAGGGCCTCCAAAACCTCTTCTCTTGCCCTGCTTATTGGTGTATTCTTTGCAAGAAATATTTTTAAGCTTGTTGGAATCCAGAAAGTTCAGTTTGATTTTTTGATAAAATCTTTCTTTGCAGCACAACAGCTCATGCAGGTTTATGCTCGAGATGCACAGTCAGTAGGATCTGTTTCGTCTGTTTCATCAGACACAATTGATGACAGGCAAGATGTGTATGACTCAACAGCATCATCAATGTTTTATGATGATGATCGTTACCCTCCAACTGTTGACAAATCTAGGAAATGGAAGTACAGAATTGGGATAAATCTTTTCAACAGGTAATAGTTTGCAAGTCTTTAACTAGTGTCCCTTTATATCTGGTTATCTTCTGACTGTTGGTTTCAAATCAATTTTTGTGTTGTATGCTGCAAAAACTATAGAACAAGAGAAGACATAAATCCTCATGAAGTACCTAGGAATATCATGTCTCTGACATGGTTTAAAAATTATCTCATAGTGGAAACGCTCATTAAAAATTTACAAAATACATCTCATGAAAATTTACTCGTGTTAACTCACATTATCACATGAGCTTGGAAACAAAATTTTTTGATTTCAAACTCATGAGTTAACTTGAGATAACATCTTATCAAAAGAAGCCGATGCGTGGGAGGGGAATGTGCTACCATTTGCACTGAGATTCCTACGCAACGCACTTGCACTGAGCATTACTTTAGATTTAAAAAACAGTTTTCTTTACTCAATGAAAAGTCAATTGTGAAATAAGAGAAACATATTCTCATTTTGAAGTTCCTTTTCCAATTGGCCGTATTCACCAAACGCATATCTTTTTTGGTAGATTTTCCATACTCAAAAACCTTAGCGCAGATCGCTAATGGCACTTCTAGCAAAAGAATCTTATCTTTCTATGCATTCTCAAAAGCAGAAGTAAAATAAATTGTTCTTGTAAGATGCCTGCCACAACTGCAAGACTCAAATACAATATGATTTCTGGTATTTCCATACTTCATTCCATCTCAAGTGGAAACTGAATCGGTACATGGGTTAATTTTGAATTCGCTTTATCTCACGCTATTTCACGCTATCCCAAGTTAACTTGAATTTAGACCTTGAGTTAATTTTCAAACATACTCTCTAATAAATACCCAGGGCTTTTGTAAAAATTTTTGCATAAAGGAGAAATCCCATGTTTTTATGTAGATTTTATAAAACTATTGCAAAAACAGATCTTGTTATTTCACCAATGATTGTTTTCTTGTTGGCAGTCATCTCAAATTTCTTGTCCTTCTCCTGAAAGAATATTTGTCTTCATTTAAAATTACATAAACTGTTGCAGAAGTCCTTGTTTCAGTTTTCTTCCACCTGTTACCTCAGCCTGGAACCTGTCTTTGCAATAAAGTGAAAAATTGATATGGATTGATATAAAAAAATAATGTTATCAGAGCTGCTTGGTGTAATGCAATCAGACCGACATAACTTTATAGCAGAAGTCAAACCCCAGACAATGGGAAAAATTGATGTTAAACAGAATATGATGATGATGATGATGATGATGATGATGATGATGATGATGATGATGATGATGATGATGATGATGATGATGATGATGATGATGATGATGATGATGATGATGATGATGATGATGATGATTTTAAACACTGATTCATTTGTTTTCATTCTAAAAGAGTTTATTAATTTTCAGGAAAATCAACTAGATTTTCTTGTAAATAGTATTTTAATAAACAAAGTGAGTGTAGTAGAACGACAAGATGGGGTAGAACTTTGGGCAGTTATTATTGAAAATAGATTTATGGCAGTGGAAGCTTGGGGGCTTAGTGGTCACAACTGTCATTGAAACAAGGACAATAGATATGGAATTTCAAACAGTTGATATAAAGAATTTGAAATATTTTCTGGTTTTCATTTTTAAGTGCACAAACACAAAGTAATTCAAATAGCTTCATTGTTTCAAAGTTAAAGATATTTGCTGAGCACATTTTTGTAGTAATCAAAATTTATGTTTAATTGATGAATGTAAGCTTTTTCAATTGAGAAAGGAATCTTAAGTTACAGATATCTCAGAAATTATTTGTTTTTACTTAGTTGAATATCAACGACATATTTTGCTATTTTAGCAAACCTGAGGATGGCATCGAATACTTGGTAGACAATGAATTGATACAGAATAATCCAAAAAGTGTTGCTGATTTTTTACGAAAGGAAACATCTATTGCCAAGCAGAAAATTTCGGAATATTTCGGTAACTTCCGGAAGGAAATGAACAGACTTGCTCTCAGGTATTCATTTAGATTAACACGTGGGACTTGAATTAGTATATGCTTTTTCACCATGACTTTCTCTTCCATTGAAAGTATAGAACAATATATACATGATTCATTTTCATCAGACTTTTAAGTATGCTCAACTGTTTTTCTCTATCACATTAAACATTTCCTCCATGCAAACATGTGAATTGCTCTTTGTTGACGGAATTCCCATTCTTTGTTGATGTTTTAAAATCCCATTCAAATACTGAATTTTTTCTGACTAGTGAATTTGCTTCATCATTCGATTTTGCAAACAAGGAAATCGACGAAGCATTGCGACAATTCCAGTCTTACTTTAAACTAACGGTATGGCTTGACTTTTATAGTCGAATTGCTTATTTTCTACATCATTAGATAGCTAGTTTGTCTGAAACAGCTGCAATCGCAAATAAAGCCATTATATATATATATATATATATGGGTTTTTTGTATATGTGGCGTATTTTCGAAATTGCTTTTTGAAGAATGCTCAAGTGTCATAAAGGTGCTAAAAGATTTGTACTCCTTGAACAGAAATAGCTTGCTAACTTTTTTTCATAAACTTGGTTCATTGTAATTACTACCCGTAGCTTTTTTTAACAATATTTTAGCCGTTAATTTGTAATTACATTGTCAATGTAGTGTGTATGAACGTGTATTTTGTAAAACCCAATTTGTTATTTTAATTAGAAAATACTTGACATTTTCTGTTTTAATTATTCAGGGAGAAGCTCAGTCTATAGAAAGATTTCTCCAGGTAACTAACAATCAATTATTGTAAAATTTACCCGAATATCAAGTGATAAATGCATCAAATTCTATCCATGTTAGCATTCTCTATGAAAGGCCTGGATATATTGTAATCTAAAGTGTTGTATTCTAAAAAGCTCTTAGAAGAGAGATTATTTTCAATGATATTTATGAAAATTTCTGTTTTAACTACTTGTCATAAAGTGTTCGATGCTGATAGGCAGAACTGTACACACTTTGGTGTATATAACAGGACAGTTTTAAATTGCAACCCCGTGTTAAACGCTTAATCGCGTGTTTATATAGAATTGACCGTGAAATGAATTGAATTCTGATAGCTTAATGTATTCCTTCATAGGTGTTTAGTGAACAGTATGTAGTCTGTAATCCAGATGGAATGACTATAAACGTTGACACAGTCCTGTTGCTAAGTTACGCCATGGCCATGCTTAACACGGACCTTCATAACGAAAACGTCAAACGTAAAATGACTGTAGATGATTTTATCAACAATTTACGAGGTAAGCTTTGTTAAGTTTGAACTGTTGTGGTATTCAGGTTATTTCCTTGGTGAAATTTGTGTTTAACTTAATGTACAGCGTATTACCTGCGTGTAATGCGCAGCGTATTACCCCCGTGTAATGCGCAGGTATCTCTCGGAATTTCAATGAAGGGTACTCTCTAGTGTAATCTTAAGTTCTCACTTATCTGAGGGGGGGGGCAATTAAATACGATTTGAATTTATATTACATTTGTTGCTATTAACATCGAAAAAATTGGCTGTAACTCGGTTGAAAAGTTGATCTTTTTTTCCAAAAAATTATATATCTACTATTTAATACGTTTTGTCAATTCTTTGACATTATTCGTCTCTAGATTCAAGTATTTTTTGTTCATTCGTCACCTTTCATTTAGGTACTGATGATGGCAAAGATTTTCCACGCGAGATGTTGCTCAACATCTACAATCGAATACAGAAGAACGAATTTTCAACCGGAGCTGATCACATGACACAGCTGAAGCAAATAGAACAAAGTTTCATTGGGAAGATACCAGTATGTATTCTTCTTTTTCTAATTAGGTCGATGGAAGTTCTTCCTTAGGCCCTGCTCATATCTTTTTGTATCTGTAGTGCCATCTGTTCGTCATTTGTGCCTTTCGCTCTGTGACATCACAAGACATTTGCTTCAAATACTTACTCACTTACACTTGAGGTGGCGCTGTTTAGTTTTTCCAAAGTAACTTCCCTATGGCTATTAGAAGCTGTCTGAGCACATGTTAATTATCTCGAAATATATATGTGCCGTCTTATGTCATTTGTGTGAAGTGAAGAGAACTTCGCTCGATTAGCCACGCGAAGGGAACCTGGTGTAGTCTTCGGTCAACTTTTAGTTTTGAATTTGAAACAGCTGGGTCTTTTTTGGCTCAAAAGCAAGCTAAGGGACTATTGGACAATCTTGAACTTATTCATGGTTGATCTATTCTTGAGCAACCAAACCGCCAACAACTTTCAAAACTTTTTTTAGAGAGTGAAGCAGTTTTTGTTTGAGGTGATATTTTCTAACTTTTATGTTAACTTAACTTGGAAGAAAAATGTTTTTGTTTGAATGAGTTTTGCACTTAAAGCTGTAAAATATTGAATACTTTCTGCGTTGCTGTGCTCATTATTATACTCTTTCAAGCTCTTTTTTTACTTTTTCTTGATAACTTCAATTTGCTGTCTTACGTCACAGTGTCCCCGTTTTCCCTTTCAGTCGATTGCAGAGCCTCATCGACAATTTGTGAAACTGTTTACTCTAGAGGAAGTCCACGATCCAAACAGAATCGACAAACCGCATATGAGACTGGCCTTTCTCTTCAACGACCTGCTACTGGTAAGTGTGCTTTGCAACGATAAACAAACTAAAGAAAGCAACGTGGATTGTTTGTCACTGTTATAGGCGTTGTTATTGTTCCGGCAACAATGTATAGCTTACAGTAACGGCATAGGTAGATACTTGATGACTACACCACAAGAGAGGTTCATCGATGAATGAGAGGTCGTTTGGGCGTCCCTGGAGATGTGTATTCAAGTATCTAGCAGTTATTGAATCGATATAGTTTGTTATTTGTTATAAACATTTATGGTGTTTTTAATTGAACTGTCACAAAATTCGCTGCATTACTTCATGTGGGAATTTTCATCCTTAATTAACACGGTGTCAAAGCATTTTGTTGATATTGTTTTACGCAGGTACCTAATCTTGTACAATATAGCATTCCTTAAACAGAAATTCACTCGATTCTTTCAAGTTGCCTTTTTGACAGCATACGTAAGATTCCTTTATGCAGTACCCGTGAGGCTAGTTATAGGTGATTTCCACGCTACTTGAAGCTGATGTTCACCCGTTACCTGTGCCATAAGAATTATCTGGCTCTCCCCAGAGCTTGGAAAAGTTGCACACCTCGGGTCGTAAAATGAATAATCAAAGGATTACATTGTCTATCTTGGGTATTTTACTTGCAGCGTTTTTGGTGCGGAGAACAGGAGCGGTTTAGGCTGTTAGTCCAGGTTTCATGCTTTGTACTAGTCAAGGAACTCTAAGTAACAAGTCAGAACCGCCTTGTACTCGACACCAAACCTATAAAGCATTTTAAGAGGGTTTCAGGGCGCTCTACAGCATACTGATAAACTGTAATTTTCATTACATTGCTACGTTTTTAGCAAAAACTCGTCCTTTATTAGAAACAGAGCCTGACTCTGAATGTTTGAACTGTGTAAACGCTCTTTAATCTTATTTTACTCCAAAATTGTTGCTCATAGAACCTGACTGTCAAGTTGCGAGCTAGTTGTTAAGTTGCAATTTTCTTTAACCTCAATTTGTTCTGATACATTCGTTTCTGCCATAAATTCTAAAGAAACCTTTTTTTGTAGTTGGCAAAGCCAAGGATCAGGCAAGGTGGTCACGGGGGTGGTCAAATAACCTTAAAAGCATCGTATAAGTTGCTGGGCATGCAGTTGGCCGAGTTTAGCAATGAACGTAAGTCTTTTCAATTTCTTTTTAATTTGTATTCAAAGTTTCAGCTTGCAGGTTGATGTCAATAAAGAGCTTACAATTCCTTTGTCGTGATTTTTATTATGAAAAATTAGATTTACTCTTTAATGCAAATTTTCCGTTTAACCAAAGGAATGCCGGTTTCAAATTTGGTAAGGTGTTGAAGGGTAAATACAGCCTAGCTTTGATGCCTATAATGCTTTTAGTAGCAGTCGGGGGTGATTGTAAGTGGTTAAGAAATTATTTATATTCTGATCTGGCACCGTAGCTCGCCTCAGGAAAAGTTCCTGAATTCTCTTAAAATACCTTTAAGCAGGGGCGGACACTTGGTAAAATATTGGGGGGGGGCAAGCCTATTGTTTTAATAAGATGATGTCACATTTCCCATTGTTTTAGAGCAAAAGACCATTGTTCTCTAAAGTATTGGGGGGGAGATCGCCCCCCCCCTTGCCCCCCCAAGTGTCCGCCACTGCCTTTAAGAACACTTTACCGTGACAGCTAATTGGAGACATGGTAATTTCGTTAGTAGTGTAGTAAGGATATGTTATTTTAACTATAAAAATAGTATTTTTATGCATGGGAATGATCTCAAGGAATGTCTTTTGCGCGGGAAGTGTTTCTCCTGAGCATGGATTTTTCTGTGAGCAAGGAAACTGTTTTCTATTTAAGTATATCGGAATTTTGATAAATATAAATCTTGCAGTGATATTTTCCTGATGGTCGCAGAAGGCATGAATTACGGAGTTGTGGGTTTTTTACGAATTCATGTCTTCCATCGGTCATGAAATTATGCATGCAAAATCTGTAGCGATTTTTGAAATAACTTTTTATAAAGGTTTTAGTTTGTGATGAGAAAGCATCTCTTCTAAAACAATCTTTTAGTTGTCTTTTTTTATCTATGATCTGATGTGAAACGTCTTGTTTTAGATTACAAATACGGCGTTTATCTACAGACAAAAATCGATTCAAAGGTACAATCTTCTAAAAACAAGCTTTTTTGTATTTGTGTATTTCTTTTGGGATGTAGAAGTATATTGGGCAAGAAGAATAATTAGTCAAGCCTTTTTGTCTTCATGTCTGTCGAGCTTTTAAATCTTGCTACTCAAGAAAATTCACTTGCGTGTGAAAATTTCTGATTTTCTTGAGCTATTACCCTTTTAAACAGATTCTTTTAAAGTATTCATTTCCAATGAAAACCAAACATCTGGTATTTATGAACACGCTGAAGCTTGAAAAGCATTTGACTAATTGATGCCACGTACCACGTAGCAGATTTTAATTACAAGGATAGTACAGTCTAATTATTTTGTTGCAACTATGATCCTTTTTGCTTTTAGACTGTAGCTCGTTTCAATCTGAAAGACGAAAAAATGCGGAAATCGTTTGTAGAAGATCTTGACGACTGTATTAGAGAGGTAAATTTTTGTGTCATTTTCCCCGATGTCGTTTAAGTATATCAAGGACCGTACCAGTCCCTTTTTTTGTTAACTTTTCAGGTGTGCGGTCAGTTTTAATTTGCATTTATCGAATGATGACTTTTCAAATCTAGAAACGCCTAATTTTCCAGTTCGATTTTTTCAGCAATATTATTTCTGCAAAATTTTCTTGGATAGCTTTGTTGTTATTTGCGTCTGCCAAGTCTCGGAAATCATTTTTAATGCGCGTTTTTTCTTTGTAGACAACTGGAATGAACAATATTCGAATAGGTACGTCGTTGAATCAGAATTATGACAATTTAACTTATGTATTGTAATATGAAAAACTTAAGGATTACAAGTTGCTATTATCATGTTTCTCTTGTGAAAAGGAAGGAAAAGAGAGTAAACAGATAAAATATGTAAGTTAAAAGGATTAAAAATGTGAAAGCAGATGAAATTCAAAGTTAAAAGGGCATTCGAGAAAAAATTCGTTTAGTTTTGGATTTTAGATACTCTTTACATTTCCATGAAAACAGATACTTTATCAAATAAAAAGAGTTCTTTAGAGATCTTAATATCTAAGTAGAAATGGTTTTTCGCTTATAATGTTCGGGAGGTGCACGCTAGACCGATTGCTCCTTTTGGTCTGGCAATGCTCTTTATTTATGATTTACAAGCACAGATTATTGTAAAATGATTTTATGAAGTGTTTTACAATGTCACACAATCAAACAATCGGCTCATGCAGATTCAGTAACTAGACGATTTATGTTTTCTATTAAAGGTGACTTTTCTAGATCATTGTCATCTTCATTACTATCATACCGACAAGAGCAAAGCAAATTTCATTTCGATCTCATTTTGTATATCTATTGTCGTTTTTAGCTCTTAGCAAATCAAAACATGCAGCCAGGGGCAACTATATTGGACCACAAAGTATGACATTGGACAGAAAGAAAATCAAACGAAAGACAGAAGGAGGGGGCGAAACTCTTAGCTTATTGAATGTCCAAATAACTTCACTGGAAGCTGAAGAACTGACTTCGAAAAACAGAGCTTCATCGATGTTAAATATAAGTGAGGCTGCGTCAGGTGCGTTGATTTATACCTTTCTGTAGTTCATCGAATCACCGTCAGTTAATCTTCACATGTTTTCGCAGCTTTCCCTACCAAGATAAGATTGCTAGCCAACTAGCAGAAAGTGCATTTTTATAGCCCAATATGAATCAGGAATCATCATCTGCCACAAGTTACTGCTGAAGCGTTTAAACGTGTCTTTTAAATTGAAACATCTCGTCCAATATCACTTTGTCTGCTTTGATGCATTTTAGTTTATTGATGAACACGCTTGATTTTGACAAATATTTGAAACCCACCTAATCTGACATCTTTTTCCTAAGATAATCCAAAAGCATTTCTCACTTTGTGGCCTGACCAAGATTTCCCACTCCTTCTTTCTCGCACCTTGTTTGATCAGATTAATTGAATTTGGTATAAAGTAAAGAAATCGTTTTCCTTTGTATGATGTGACGGGAATCTCCAAGATTTTCCATTCCTCTTCTTGCATTCCCCCTACTCTTTTCTCATATTCCAAAAACCAACCCAGCTCCTCAACGTCATGGAAGAGTTTGCAATTGGAAAAATAATAGTCTTCAGAAAATGTGGATAAACGAAACAATGGAGTGGATCAACACCAAAGAATTCAGCCTAGTGCATTTAACCTAAGGGGCCAAAGATCAAATTAGGGGTCAACGGAAGTAGTTCAATGTCATTTATCTGTAGAATGGAAGGTCGAAAAGAAAACGCAGGGATTTTCCAACCAGCTGATTGAAAAGTTTATCACATCTGTTATCATGTTTATCATTTGTTATATATTTAAATCCATTACTTCAATATTGACTATGCGTTTTATTCTTTTAGACACAGAATCGGAGCCATCTATGAGGCGGTCAAATAGTTCGAATTCGTTAGACAACGCCATAATAAACCCGGTGAGATGTTTGTAATATCATGAACAATTTGATTGATGAATGAAGATGTATCCAGGGCTTTTGCAGTGCATCATTCACCACAGAAAATACTGGATACCTCGCTGTAATTTACAGGTTTTCCTGTCATGTTTCCCAGATATAACCTAGGGTGTTCCCCCATCGGGGAATGCCGTTCGATAAGTTGAAATCTAATTTTATTACCAACAAAGAGAAAAAATCATGACCCCCTGGATGGACCATAATTGCTTTTTTGGTATCCATTTGCTTCATAACAATTATTTCTTCCGTTTGAAATGAAAAAATTTGGTAGATAAAGGAATGTCACTTTTGGATCGAATTGCATAATATCAAGTGAAATTGTACTTATATCTTTTTAGATAACGATTGGGAGTCAAAGTTTATATCAACAGGATATTTTTTGCGCGGAAATCTTTTCATGTCTGAACCATTAGGGCATTTTTTATACCTTTATCGTATAAGATATTCGTGTTTTTAGCTATCTAAGCTATTCAAATCATCTACATACTAATAGCGTAACATACTAACCCATTGATCATGCATTTACGACTTTCGCACATCCATTACAAAAGAGAAGAAGCGTATCAACAGGCTGATTTCGATCAAGAGATTCTGATTTTTCTGTTTAACAGTAACAATTGAATTTGAAAAATAACACTTTTGAATGTTTGTCTTCAACGTGGCATTGCTAACTTTCACTCGCAATTGCTTATATTTAACACAAAAGATGCGAATTCACGTTCTGATTCCCGTTAACCCATGCTCTCTTTAACCAGTCTTTAGTTTAAAAAGTTTTCAATAATTTTACTTTCAAATTTCTGCAATAGTTTAGAATTTCATCTAAAATAAGTCAATCAAAGATGAAATTGTTTCCCTGTTCAAGATCAACAAGTCTACGATGAAAAACGTTGGCACCATTTTTATTCAGATTTCTATTCTAACCAATAAATTATTTTTGTTTAACACCGTTTAGTCTGGATGTGAAACCCCTACACAATGACTCACAGAGTCTTTACCGAAATATGACAGTTGAAATTAACCGGGGGTTGCTTTCACAGTTAGAAATACGTTGATCAGGCATCAGCTTTCTTAGTCAATTAAAAGTAAAATTAAGCCAATTATAATTTCGATTCCTAAAATCATATTTATATTCATTTTATAAATATAACATATTAATTCTTAAATATACAGGGTGTCGGAAGGAGGGGTCTGCAAAAAAGGAATGCAGCTGTTATTTTTTATTTAAATCTGTGTCGTTGAAATAAAAGAACGCCCCCTCCATCTTTTGACGGCACGGCCCTGAAATAGTTTTAAATCACAAGGATAAAATTGAAATAATGATACAATTTAAATAGCTTGTATCATAAAACATACTTCTAAATCAAAATATTTTCCTAATAAAAACAAGTCATAAAAAGTATGCCAGTAATTAGTGAACATTAAGGGTGACAAGAATGCTGTTAATGTCATTGATGGCTAAATATTATCCACATGTTTATTTCCTTTTTCATCTGGTATTTCTTGGATTTATCTTATTTCCTACTATATGTGTCCTAATTTTCTACGAATTCCCAATATAAATCATAAATTTAAAAATATGTTTATACTTACATGCAAAAATCGTTAAACGACGAATTTTTAAATTTAATTTCTTGTCTTTAGCCGCGGGAACCGCGCCCGCTGAAGAAGATCCGCTCCGCGATGAGATGGATGAAGCCCGCGTCTTCGAGTAGACGCAGATCTGAATCATCTAATACTGTGATTTCTGAAGTTAATACTCGAGATGAGAGTAAAATGTAAACACCAATCATACAGTAAGCATCTTATATACATCATAAACGTTAATGTTTTTATTACGTAGCTCATACCCAGACTCCTACAACTGTGAAACTGCACTAAACGAACTTTTTCAACAGCAAACGTCAAAACAGCAAACGAATTAAAAACGTAACGTAATTTACAGTTTTGATAAGAGGTCAGAACAACAGTATGAAACAATAGCCTATCACAGCTCTAATAGTAATACTAGGGTGACAGCCCCATCCCAGTCTACCTTTGGGCTACGTTTTGTCCACAGCTATAAGGACACCCATGCAACATATCACTCTCTGCAACTAACCTCACAGGCATCTGCTATATAAATGTCACTAACTCTTAACACTGTGTTTGCTTTGCATAAATATCCTATATCTTAGACATCTTGCATCTTGAAAGGTATCTTGCAAATGTTTTGTTTGGTTTGTATCTATATGTCTTTGTGTAAAAGGGAACTAAATTCAATCTTATTTGCTTCCGTTTCAGAGATTAAAACATTCGTCTCTCCCGCGTATCAGTGAAGCAGTTCAGAATTCGTCTTCTGTTCCACGCCGAAAACACACGCTGTTTGGATTTAGTTTAAGAAGAAAAACGTCCGTAGAAAATAGTGACAGGCGTCGTGAGGTTGGAAAATCAACGTTTTTCGAAGAGGTAGATGACATAAAGGAGAAATCAGTGTAATTTCAATTTCATTGGTAAACAGATGTTTATAGATATTGAAACTGTTTATATAAATTTTAATAATATGAATTTCAGGGTGCTCAGGGGGTACTTATGTCTTGCGTAAAATATTTTTAACCTAATTTGTGAACCTGGATTATTTGAGCAAATCTGTTGAGTTTTTCACAAGAACTTCAACATCTGTATGCATCGAAAAGGCCTTTCCTAATCACCAAGATGAGTATTGTGAAATTATTACGCTAAGGCCACAGAACCTTAGTGCAAGAAGGATCACAGAGTTCTAGGCATCTTTCTGAACGCTTTTAAGTATGCGTTAGTCTTGTTACCGTTAAAAGGTCCACCCTCCCAGCCTCCTGATGTCATTTTATGTTTTACATGTATAGCTTCCAGTTTCGGATATTTTTCCAAAATTTACGGTTAGCTTCGCATGAAATATCACATTTGTTTCGAAATATATGTTTTGAATACTTGCAGAATATCCATGTAGAACTCATAAAGGAAAGTTAAATAAAGCATCATTAAGGTTTGCTTCAATTTTTGTTTTAATTTTGGTCCTTAACCCCTCAAATTAGACTGATTTTCATGTTCATTTTGGGTATAAATTATTCTATCACCCGTTTGAATCCCGTATCCATCTTTGTACCAGAATAATGAAAAGATAGAACAAATTGTTGATGGACTTTGTATATAGAAGCTTCTTGGTTAACATTTTAATTTCATGCTGCTTTGCCTTTTTTCATGTTGTTCTTGCAAATCATTCGTAGTCTAAGAGCCTGCGTTAAGCTGCCTCTTTTAAGGTTAAACTTCACCCATTCCTTTTCCCGCATTCTTTTTCCTGCAGAACTAGATCGAACAAAAGCTGATAGGTACCCCATCAATTGTAGACGGCGATTGTTTGGATACGTTTTCTACACACGCCGTGTTTTGATCCACAAACGACCGAAACTGGGTTTGTACGGTTTCAGGTCCGGTATAAGCAGCCGATATAGATCGAAAAGCTCCCCAGATTCAGTTCTGTTGGAAGACAATTATGATTTGTAACGGTACCGAATCAGAATTCATACAATTCCCAGAATAATAGCATTTTACCTAGAATTCGATTTGATTGTTGTAACAGTGCTCTTTTGTAGGCTAGGCCGATGCTAAATAGATTCCGATCGTCACGACTTTCATTATATCCAGTTTCTTTCGAACAGAACCCAATCGTCTCAACAGAACCCAATTGTCTCAACAGTAAACTAATCAGTTCTCTTTCGAATAGATACCGATTGTTCCGACTTTTGGTATATCAGGTCTCTTTTGAACCGACACCGATTGTCCCAACGTCAAAGAAACACTGTCTCTTTCGATACTTACGCGAAGATGCTAGCAAAGACTAAGTGAATTTGGAAACTGTTTCAACGGTCAGTTAGCTTTAAAGATTGCTCCAGATCCTTCCATGTCTCGAAATAAATTTTTTTCACTCAGTGTTCCATTATAAAAGACTTCATGATAATACATTCCTCAGCATTTTGGTATCTAGAAATTTTCCCACCTTATAATTAACCAGTATTGAATGATATCAATAATTTGTTTGTAATAACAATAATTAAGATCTCTTATAAATTCTTAGAAATGGAGTTGTTACCAGTGTAAACAATGAAAGGATTAATTCACAAGAATATTTTTGTATGCATCTCTCTTAAATTCAGTAGCCGATGTTTTCCAGTGAAGCTAGTTTTTCTGGAAAAGTATGAAATTTTGGAACTTAATTGTATTTTCTTTTGTAATTGTCACCAATTCCATAACAAAACAATTGTGTGTAAATGTTGATTTTTCCGTAATCCCTGTCTCAATTTGAATTTCTATGTGATTTTTGACATGGTTATGGATCTAAGCATCCACTATGTCCGGATCTACTGCATCAATGTAGCATTTCGCTCCTGAGCACAATCTAAAGATACTTAGTAGCACAACCCATATGTCAATCAACTATTGGACACTCAAAGAAACGCAAGTAGAGTCATTGACAAATTAAGTATCCGTCAATTGCTTTTTAACTGCCTGACTAAACTACCAATAAATCCTTTTTAGTAGTCTTGAGCAGGGTTGATGGTGCTCCCTCAATTTTTTAGCCCCCGAACAGAAAATTCCTCAGCACAGTCAATTCCTTTTCCCTTGTTCATTTTAATTTCATTTTATATTTTTAGATGACAGTAGTCTGTTGAGAATGCTTTATGAGGGACCTTGCTGCAAATTAAAATATAAGGAATTTCAATAGCGAATTCCAAAGAAAAGATGAAAGAAGAATTAGAAGCAAGCCTCTACAATGTTTTCTCCAATCATTTCTTTGAAAAAAAGAGAAGCTGCCTGTTTGCGTATCTGCTCAATTGGTTCCATACCTTAGCCCAACGAAATATACCTCTGCCCATTGATGTTCTGAATAGAGGAACGCACAAGTCTGTTTTACTTTTTCATGATCTCAGTGTTTCTTGAGCTGAATTTTCTGGAAACAGTTTTGGTGCCTAAATTTTGTCTTAGCGTGTCAGCTGCTAAGCCAACAGAGCGCATGTTGTACTTACAGCATGATATGATCCGAAAGAGGGTGTGTTTCCTTATTTGGAGAGATTCTCTCAATGGAAGAGTGCTCTCGGGGATAGGTTTCGCCTTGGTTATATTTAACAGCTGTCAGAAACCCACTCCTTCCCAAGTATGCACTGGTGTGCTGGGGATGAAGTCACAAGGGGGCAAAGGGTCAAAATGGCGCCCCGCATACCTTCAAATTTTCCTTCAAATTATTGGAAATTTGCAGAAAAGTACAAGAGTTCGGAAGCACACCGATCTATATCTATCTATCTGAGACGTACTGAAAGACCTTCAAATGAAGGGAAAAGGGGTAGTTAACTGTTGACAGGACGTGAAAGAAAATTTTCAAATAGAGTATGTTATTCTTTGTAAAACCTAACAATTGCTGGAAAATGCACTTTTTGAAGCACTTATTCAATAACGCAAGCTTTCTCTTCAAAAAAAGTTCACAGACTCAAAGCTATTTGATGGTTAATATCGATTTTCTGGTGTCGTTGCTAGATATTTTTGCTTATGCAACACAATTTTCTTCAGATTGGGACATAATCTCTCAGCTTTTTTTCCTAGCATTGCTTTTCATTTAAGTAACTTGAAACTCCTTGCACATTCTCTATAATTTTATGAAGTGATGCCTAATCTGAACTTTTACCGACAAGCCAAAGATTTTTGGTGGGTTCCTCAAAAAAAACCCACACCCTTTCCTCGGTACGCCCATGGTAAGAAAATCATTTAGATTTAGTTTGAGATCTTGAGATGGTGTTTGACGATCGTTGTTTAGTGCATCAAAGTTAATAAGAAAAAGGGATTTCTCTTCGAAGCGATTTATCGTGGATGGTTAAACAGTGTCCGCCTTTTGTATTGTTGGGTTCTTTTATGTAAATTGTCCGCGGTTGGGCTTGTAAATGCAAAAAAAAGTAACCCTTTCTTCTTTTGACTGTTATTTTTTGAGACACTTTGCTGGGGCAAATTTCATTTTTCTCTGTGTATAAATTTAAAATAGAAGATGGCGGTGTCGGATGGGTGGACCATTTATATATACATTAACTGGTCCGTTTACTTTTGCTCTGATTATGCCCAACTATAGTTTTTTCGTCGTTTGTTCTCGCGTGTTGCGGTGGTTCTTATTTTCAATGAACTCTTATACCCTCTGCGAGGGAGGGTTAGACTACTATGGCCTATTCGTCCTCCCCACTGGGACTACCTCTGACAAAGCGTCCCGTGGGAAAACGAAGGACTAGAAAATGTCTGAAGAAGAAACAGATAAAACTGATGGAATCGTCTGGAAAACTTCTAAGCCAAAACTTATATCAAGAAATTTATCGACAGGAAATCTACAGAGTTTAGAGAAACAGCCTGCTGTTCTCGAAGCTACAAGCATTGACCTACCAAAACCTGCTGAAGTGCCAAAAAGGTGGGAAAGAAAAAGAAGTTTGGCTTCCTTGCTTTCAATGCCGAGTATACAGCCCCAAATTGAAGGAAGGTCCACGTCTGAATCATTCTTTAAAGAGTTTGCAGAGAAATATGATTCAAAGATAGCACAGGGGTCACAAGACAAAAACAAGAATTGATCCCGCACTCATTGGCCTAAATTTGGAATAAGTCACCTTTTTAACACAGCACAGCATGTACGCAGATTTTCGCATGAGTTTAACAGAGCTCTTCCAAAGCTCAAATACATTTGATATCTTTTGGAAGGGCAAATAAGATGAACTCACATCATAATATTTTTGAAATTCAATTAACCTGAAACCTGCACCTGGCTCGTCAGTGTGACCCAATGTCATCCGCCCACTCTAATCTTTTTAAATAATCTTCTAAATTTGATAAACTTGTTAAGTAGGTGGCCACACTGATTATTATATTGCCATTCTATCAATTATAGCCTTGCCATGCCCTTTCGCAGAAAATGTCACAGAAATTTAAATGCAAATTAATGAACAGTATAGTTATTTTTTACATTGTGTGTATTCTTAGTACATTTTATCAGCTGTGTCACTGATCCTCGTCTTGACCCAATCAGAAAGCTTTAATTTGTTTCTTTAAAATAGCTTATAGGTTTCTTGTTTCCATTATGCAGAGCCTGGCAATTGCCCACTCAAGATTCAGACTTGTTGATATTTAGGGTGCACCAATAAAGAAGATATTTTAAATTATAAACAGGAAAATTTTTTGTGCTGGCACACCTGGCATTTTCTTATGACCCCTGATATGTAGAGCTGTTGATGCACCCAGAATCTTGTCAAAATGGGCCATACTCTGCAAACTGGCCTGGTTTCCCTGTGTGAGATGATTTTCTGTTAATCTAAGCATTTTCTTTTTTGTAAACCATTTTAAGCCTGATTTCCACTAGGCGAATTCTTTCACGCAATCAAATAAATTGTCGTAGCGATAGAGTAGGACCATGATCTACTTTCTGCGAATCAAATTTTTTGCTGCGAAATTTGAGAAAATAACACCATACATGCTCAAATTGAAAAAAAATTCAGGCAAAAGAATTCGCCTAGTGGAAATCAGCCTTTATGATCACATTATATCAACATTTAGCAGTAAATTTTCATTTATTTGTTCAAAATTGTCTATTTTTAGCATAAGCATGAAAACTTTTTTAATGCACAATAATGCAGGGAGCCTATTACAGGTTTATAGATTTGCAGGTTTGACCTTATTTTTGATTGAACCTTTCCAAAGACAGATGAAAATAAATTCTTAAGCTGATTTTATGCAGAAATCTGTAATAGGTCTCCCAAACAAACATCAAAACATGTTTTGTGTATATATAACATAGCATTCAAATTGTAAAATATATCTATTTAAATTTCATTTGAAAGAAATTGAAATGTGTTTCAATACTTTTATTTTTGTCAATTCTTCCCTCTGCCAGGGTCAAAAATTGTTATGCTTGTATACTCCAGGAGCTGATCCTGACTATAACAGCTGTAGCTCGAGCTATAGTCAAAATCTCTGTGTTTGATTTTCAGAAGTCAAAGTTTCCTTGCAGTCCCTAAAATGTATTTATCCCCACAAGTGTTTATTCTTTCTCTGCTATCAAGCCTATCAATATTTGAAAACAGCCTATCCGCTTATCAAATACGATCTACAAATATATGCTGGCAATGTGTCATCACAATGCTTCCGAAATATTTCAAACAATGCTACAGATAAGATATAAAACACTGAGCAGAATGGTCTAATAGTAAAACATAGACGAATCAGAAATTTCATTCTTTGTTGACAGTAACCAACCAGCATTGAGCTATAGTGGATATTCCAAGCTACCCCCCTGTTCCTTGTAAAGCAACATTGGACTATAGCTCGTTTTCACAACATGTGTCCCCTGTAATGTATCTTCAAAGGCAAGGACCTACTAGGAAATAGACAGGGACGGCGAAACGACAAAGTGGCAAAAGGGGGGGGGGCAGGCTTGAGTGAAAAGGGCATTTGAAAGATAATTCTCAGCTTCTACAAATTTAGCATAAGGCTAACTTTCGGCATAAGGAATTATTTTACAAGTTATGAGACGTCTAGAAATTATTATGAATTTGTCTGACTATTACAAATGGCCGCTTTCAAGGGCAATTTATTAAAAAAGGAAACTCTGACACCTTTGCCCCTCCTATCAAAGGACAACAGGGGCGGTTGAAGCCCACACCCCCTTCTCCAGCGTCCCAGGAAATAGAAAAAAGAAAGTTCGAAGCAATACTTATGAATACGAAGCGACCATAAACACACATGGTTACAGCATTTACCCATATAGTGGGCGTGTTCCACAAGCAGAAAGGCGTGTTCCCAATCCCAAAAGATTTGAGCTATAGTCACAAAAAATCCTGGATCCGCCCCTGTACTCCCTTAATGCGTATAGACTTGTTGCTATATAGTAGGACTGTATATCACATCATTATTCTAACCTTAAACTTATATATAACCTTTAGTTAATTAAGAATGATGAGTCAGTTTATATTCTCGCTACGAGTCGCACGATATTTCTGTCTTGCTCTCTGCTCTGACGACTACTCGAAATAATAGGTACAACTAGACCTATTATAGCTATAGGGGGGCATGTGGGGTGTGGCATCCCTTTTAAACAAAATTCCATTGCAGAAACAAGGAAGTGTTTGCCATTATGTGTTTTTTCGGCAAACTTCCAAACTTGCTCGCAAATAAAGGATGACTCACCAACTTTGTTGACAAATGGGACTTGGAAACCCTCCTTGAGCACAGTAGCTAGCACCAGGCCTGACTGTGCATACTTTTTGAATGTTATTTTAATGGAAAAAGCCCTTTTGGTTTGATATTGGCATCTGTAAGTTTGCAAAGCCTCCTTTGTCAGGCAGTGGCAGGCAAAGTTATTTTGATGGAAAAAGCCCTTTTGGTTTGATATTGGCATCTGTAAGTTTGCAAAGCCTCCTTTGTCAGGCAGTGGCAGGCAAGCTGGAGCCAGGGGGGGGGCTTTGGGAGATTTTTGCTGAAACATGATGTTAGTTTTGCGGCATCCAAGATAATGTTGAAAAAACTATGCCATAAAAGTTTGCCAATTTGTCTAGAGCCCCAGCCCTACACTGTGCTCTATGGCGCGCCGTTGCGGCAAAAAATGATGCGCGTCCGTGAGTTGGCCGCATGCGCAGCACAGCCAATCAGGGTTCGTCAGAAAACCTATGGTGCATTTGTTTTTTATTGCACAGCAACAACAACCGATTACCGTTGTTTGTAATGCAGTTTATTTCAAGAGGGAAGGGAAAGTGAGATATTTACTTCCAGTCGCCATTGGATACATTAGTGGCCAAAAGCTTTTAAGGTGTTTTTGAGTATTTTTGTCTATTTTACGTTGGTCAGTAGAGTAGAGTGTAACAATTGGAATTAGCACCATACTGTTATTGTTAGGGCAGGGAAGCAGTGCATAAATATACTAAGATTAGACAATACAACCATAAATGGTTTTCGTAACACTGAATTTAGAAAACTGAATGACATTCAAAATTTAATTTCAAATTATTTGTTAGGCGAGCTAAAAATCTGAATTTTATTCCATGAGTTGTTATCTGTAAATTTTTATGTGATATCCTATGTTTTATGTTTTTCCCTCGGAGTTTAAACAAATGCAGAATTTTACTTTACTCTATACCCCT
The DNA here is from genome assembly GCF_013076305.1 of Rhopilema esculentum. The sequence goes on along the minus strand of NW_027019809.1, from coordinate 5,139,321 downwards.
TTCTTCCCTAGCTCTATTTATGAGCTACAAGTAGCTTGCTCGATTAAGTCTTGGTTAACTAAACAATTTAGCGATTGTACAGCATAATTTATGAATTCGAGGGTTTTTTCAAAATTTTTGTTAACTTTCTTCAAGAGTGCATTAACATCCAGGGTGACTCCATACAGATTGCATCCCATCCAGTGTACATTCTAGCCAGGGTGCGAAAGGCCAGGGCTAGAAAAGGTGTAAACTTAAGACTAATCTTATTGTGAAAACAGACAAAAGTCTCCCAGTGGTAGAAATTTTGGGGGGCATGGTAGACTGAGGCCTCCCAGTCAGCGTTATCATTTGAAAATTTGGGCTTTTGGCATGTGCTTTCTGATTTAATGTTACAAATTTTAAATCAAGATGTTATCCTTTGGGAAAATCATAGGCCTGAGCCCCCCCTAAACAAAAGCCTGGATTGAGAAACCCCGTAGACACTGCTACATCATATTAAATTTGTACTAATTTGTACATGAGTACATTTGACTCTGCTTATAGTCAAAGACAGAGATACATCTTTTTGTTTTGAGGAGGTTGCAGCCTTGATAAATAAATGTAACACTGCCATGTCTTACAAAATAAAAACATTTCGCATATTCTACCTTGCTTATAGTCACATCAAATGTTGCTTGAAAGCTGCAACAGTAAGTGGGGCATGTCTGTTAACAGTGTTTAATTCATGAGCAGCATTAGAGGGGGGTTTGGGGGCTTCAGCCCCCAACCTCTTTGCACAAGCATCTTTTTGTAAAGACAGAAAATAAAAAGAAAGATAGAAGAAAAGAATAGTGCAATAAATCCTTTTATTGCTTAATTTCTTCAGGAATAGTCAAGGTCTATAGTTCCTCATAAAGTAATGAATTCCATTTGAAGACTGGAAGTAATCAATTGTAATAAAAGCATGCCTAAAAAATGGTAAAATGTTGTAAACGGTTCCAAAAAGTGACTACAAGAAATGTTCTGAAATGTATTTTGAGTTAATCTCAAGGGTGTGGTGGCAAAAATTTTCTGCTTGCTTTGCTAGCAAAGGAAGACTTTTCTTTCTGATGTACCTTTGGCCTCTGACAACCTCTCATCAGCCCTTCTAATGAACCACATAATGACTGTCCCATAAAATCATAGGCATGAATTATCATGAAGCATTTTAGTGCAATTCTCAAAAAAATGGGTTTTTAGTCTAATATTGCTGTCAACTCGACCCCCCCCCCACCTTAAATTTCTTGGTGCCGCCCCTGTTATTGAGAAGTTTTGCATATTTTGGTCTTAATTTTATGTGACAAAGAGCAGAGTGACTATAATAAGAGTTAGCTCTACTCTACCTCAGAAGCCAACAAAGCTGATCTCATGTCAATGCATCACCAAATAGTATAGCTTCACACCAAAAGTTTTTTTATTTTCTAAGTGAAATGCTGTCCAGCATCCAATATTCCAATAAAAATATTCCAAGTGATTAGTCTATATTTCCGCAATAAGCATGGCAATGTCATACCTTTAATGTAGGGTTTGCATCCAATGAACGATTGGTTTTTTATGTGTTACAATTTTTCAAAAAAAATTTCTTATTGTATAATATATTGCTCAGCCTGCGCCTATAAAACTACATTCTTTTCATGCAGCTCCCAAAATTTGATGGCAGAATCAACAGCAGAAATCAAGGAAAAACTTCCGAAACCACTCTTCATCAATGGGAGGTTTCAAAATTCATGGGGGAATCCTGGGCGACCTGGAAATTGGGAGGCACTGAAGTTTTTGACAGTTTACAAGAACAAAACCAACCTGCCAAGCCAAAAGGTATAATGACTCGTATATCAAGCTTCCAACTCACTTGTTGACAATATTGATTATAATGATGATAATCATGAAAATAGCAATCAGTCTTCTTGAGAGTGATGAGGAGTGTGAGTTTTCGAATAAAATACAGACTAGTACAGACCAAACTGATTTTGAACAAAGTCTAATCCAAATCCTCTGTCCTCCCAATTCTGTGGGGGCCAGTGCTGTCTCTGTGCAAGCTAACCTAAAACAATCCCTTCAAGATTTATGCAGGCCCATTGCAGGAGTCTGCTGATTCTATATTCTGCCAATTGCACTTTATTCTGACAGAAGCCACAAAATAAGGTAGTGTTCTTCGTAGGCAGAACAGTGTAGGAACTTGAGCCCCCCAGGCAATTTTCTAATGGGGCACAAATGCACTAATGGGGCAAAGTCTTTTTTGCAAAAAGGATATCTTGGGAAAGACAAACAGTTTTGAAATAATTTTGTTTTCATAAAGTTTTTTACTTTAGATTCAGATGAAGAACAAGAAATTTAGTTTACATGCAAGTTTTCTGGATGCTAGCGCTTTTGATTTCATGAAGATTGATGATTGGCGACAAAGACAACCACCCCCTCCCCCCCCCCCTACAAAGACTCATTACTATCGTTG
>NW_027019809.1:5067591-5136772 GCF_013076305.1 Rhopilema esculentum | reverse complement strand
TAAAAAATGGTAAAATGTTGTAAACGGTTCCAAAAAGTGACTACAAGAAATGTTCTGAAATGTATTTTGAGTTAATCTCAAGGGTGTGGTGGCAAAAATTTTCTGCTTGCTTTGCTAGCAAAGGAAGACTTTTCTTTCTGATGTACCTTTGGCCTCTGACAACCTCTCATCAGCCCTTCTAATGAACCACATAATGACTGCTCCATAAAATCATAGGCATGAATTATCATGAAGCATTTAAGTGCAATTCTCAAAAAAATGGTTTTTTAGTCTAATATTGCTGTCAACTCGACCCCCCCCCACCTTAAATTTCTTGGTGCCGCCCCTGTTATTGAGAAGTTTTGCATATTTTGGTCTTAATTTTATGTGACAAAGAGCAGAGTGACTATAATAAGAGTTAGCTCTACTCTACCTCAGAAGCCAACCAAGCTGATCTCATGTCAATGCATCACCAAGTAGTATAGTTTCACACCAAAAGTTTTTTTTGATTTTCTAAGTGAAATTCTGTCTGGCATCCAATGAACTTGCATCCAAAGATCATCACTGTACAGTTGCCTTCTTTTGTCAGCATATAATTGATCTAAGCATAAGGCCAAAATGATTCCAATAAAAATATTCCAAGTGATTAGTCTATATTTCCACGATAAGCATGGCAATGTCATACCTTTAATTTAGAGGTTGCATCCAATGAACCCTGGGTTTTTATGTGTTACAATTTTTCAAAAAAAAAATTTATTGTATAATATATTGCTCAGCCTGTGCCTATAAAACTACATTCTTTTCATGCAGCTCCCAAAATTTGATGGCAGAATCGACGGCAGAAATCAAGGAAAAACTCCCGAAACCACTCTTCATCAATGGGAGGTTTCAAAATTCATGGGGGAATCCTGGGCGACCTGGAAATTGGGAGGCACTGAAGTTTTTGACAGTTTACAAGAATGAAACCAATCTACCAAGCCAAAAGGTAAAATGGCCTGTATATCAAGCTTCCAACTCACTTGTTGACAATATTGATTATAATGATGATAATCATGGTAATAGCAATCAGTCTTCTTGAGAGTGATGAGGAGTGTGAGTTTTTGAATAGAAAACAGACTAGTACAGACCAAACTGATTTTGAACAGAGTCTAATCCAAATCCTCTGTCCTCCCAATTCTGTGGGGGCCAGTGCTGTCTCTGTGCAAGCTAACCTAAAACAATCCCTTCAAGATTTATGCAGGCCCATTGCAGGAGTCTGCTGATTCTTTATTCTGCCAATTGCACTTAATTCTGACAGAAGCCACAAAATAAGGTAGTGTTCTTCGTAGGCAGAACAGTGTAGGTGAAAATCTTTTTTTCCAAAAAGATTTATTGGGAAAGACAAACAGTTTTGAAATGAATTTGTTTTCATAAAGTTTTTAACTTTAGATTCAGATGAAGAATCAGAAATTTAGTTTACATGCAAGTTTTCTGGATGCCAGCGCTTTTGATTTCATGAAGATTGATGATTGGCGACAAAGCCACACCCCCCACCCTACAAAGACTCATTACTATCGCTGAGCCTCTGTGCGTGTGTCAAATTGTCCACGCGACGATTTACGGTTTAACCAACATTGATTCTCTGTCTGAAAATGCATCATGGATTGCGCAGCGCAGCGAAATGGCTCATTGTTAGAAATGAATCTTTAAGATGAAAACGTTCACCCAGCACAATTTTTGCGGTGAAATCCTCTTTAAACTCCCTTTAAAAGTTTTTGCTGTGACGATCTGTCTTTTTTCGGAAAATATAGATTGAAGCGAAACCTTTAACTCTAAACCTTTAACTCGAAACCTTTAACTCGAAACCTTCAAATCCAAAGATCGAAACCAAACTAGTTTAATTGGTTCAACTTTCCTGTCTCTTTAATTTTTTCGGGAAGAAGTAAGCAAAGATAGTAAAGTATGTCACTGTCAGAAGCAAATGCAGCTAGAGATATTGGAGTTTTCTGGCTGCCTAGCAAACCAAAACTTATTTGTAGAAACTACTCGACAGGAAACGTACAGGCTTTAGAAAAGGACGAATCATTAAATGCTACAAATAGATCAGGCAAATTTCCGCGGATCAGAAGTCTGTCTTCGCTGGTAAGTAAAAACAGTTGCCAGCTAGGAGAAAGGCCTATTTCTGAATCATTCTTTAAAGGACTGGCAGAAAAATATGATGCGAAGAACGCGCAAGAATCGACAAATAGCAGCAGGACTTGATGAATTAACTGTCAAGAAACCTTTTTACGTAGCGTTAATGGTGTAACAACAGTGGACATTCAATTGGTTATCCGAAAAATTTTATCACCACTGCAACCAAAATTTCGAAACATCAAGAAACATTGAAACTGTAGACATCGCACAATGCAATGCACATGTCGGAGCATAATTAGAATTGAAAAGAGGACGCTGCCTGAGGGCTAAAGCTTTGATCACAAGTGTCCTGTGAAGTGAATTGATGTAAAAAGATCTTTACATATAATTTTAATCTTCCGATAACCTGAAGGTGTTCTCAGGCCACGAAACATGGGAGTGTATGCACAAAGGACGCCGGAACGACCAAGGGGCTAAGGGGGCAGGCTTGAGTAAAAGAGCATTTGGAAAGACAACTCCCAGCTTCTACCAACTCCATCTACTAACTGCCATTTAATTTCGATCTTCTGTATGTATCTTTTAATTGGCTAACTTTTGGCATAAGGATTTATTTTACAAGCTTTGAGAAATGTCGTCATGAATTAAGCACTACAATAAAAAATCCATACGAATCTCTCTGATTATTACCATTGGCCGGCTATAAAGGCACTTTAATGAAAAGGGCACTCTAGCCCCTCTTGCCCCTTTATCAAAAGGCAACAGGGGCGCCCTCCTTCTCCGGCAACCCTGGTATGCACAGACAATAGACGTTTTTAACCTTTCTCGGTTCAGTTAGGACCTCCACAAGACTGTCTTCCTACAAGTTGGAACACCTACGGATAGCTTGGACTTTTTTTAAGTTTTTTCCCCAATTTCCATTACAATTTTGCTAAATTTCAATATTCTATAGTTGCCAGTGAAAACTTTTATGGTTTGTAGACCAGTTCCCCGTAAATGCTTATTTAATGGTTCTACTTGACCAAATAATTTCTTAAAAACTAAACCTGGTGCATATGAATTTAAGGTTGGTAATTTGTAAAAATTTTTACTACCTGTAAAACATTTCTGTATTGAAAATTATCATAACAGAAGAACGATTTTGTATATTGGAAAGTGAAATATTATTACAATATTTCTATAACAGCGGTTCAGGATTGATATATTATAATATCTGGTGTACCGTTGGGTTCAGTATTTGATTTCTTTCTGTTTACCATCTTCCATCTAATCGTTCTTCCTTGGTTCAAAACAAAAATCAACAAACTTAATTTGCAGATAAGTTGCTAGTACTATTTGATCTTACAAGATTCGTTAATGCTAGCAATAATAGCAAAGGTTCTAACACACTCCCTTGTGGGACCCAACAACTAATCGTTAGATTTTCAGAATTTACACTATTTATTGGAGCATTTTGATTATAATTCAAACATGAATCAATGATACACAGTGCCTTATATTCCATAGCACTCTACAATGTCTAAAAATCACTGCATTGTTGACTTTATCAAAGGCCTTAGAAAAATCAAGAAAGATACAGTTAACTCAGGCTTAGATACTGCAAAAAACAGATTCTTTCTATTTATATGAATTTACCAATTTGGTTTGTACAGATTAAAGTTTAGATCTGCTAGGTGTGTAGATTCTGGATTTATCTAGCGAAAGCCAAACTGTATTCGAATAAATTTTCAGTGAAAATTGTGATCAAATTTTTTTAAAGAACAATCAATCACTGTTCAGCGACTGAACAAGGCTGTCACGATATGAACATTGTCTGAACACGAATGTTTGTTATGCAATGAAATGCTAGGAGAGCTCTAGCTCTGTGGCCTAGATTATTCTCAGTCAAGAGATCTTACAAATGCCGGATATGCTTGAAACAGAAGAAGACAAAACTGATGGAATTGTCTGGCAGACAACTAAACCGAAGCTTATTTGTAGAAATTACTCGACAGGGAACCTGCAGGGTGAAGAGAGGCAAGCTGTTAATGAAACAACAAGTAAAAGTCTGTCCTCGTTAGCTGGTGTACCCAGCAACCAACTGGAACAAAAACCTGTTCCTGAATCTTTTTTTAAAGGATTGGTGGAACAATACGATTCAAAGAAAGTTCCGTAATTGCTGGTTAGAAGAAGGGATTGATACAATTACTGATCGATACTTTATACGTGACTACATTTATTTAGGCCCATTGTCGTCCTCTGTATCAATTTGCTTTGACAATTGGGTGAAGGGACATCTGAACAAAAAGCCTCATCATATGATCAGCCTCAGCATGGCAAAATGCTAACATTAACTTAAATCTAAATATGTGTGAAACCAGGGTGGTATATATTTGTAATGTTGTGAACATTCAAGTCTTATATAAAAAAATCTTTTTACGTGGTTTGTTTCAGCCATTAGGACCATAGTTAGTTTGAGATAAATTTCTGCATTATCCTCGACTCTCGGCTCAATATTTGTATAAGATGCCAGTAAAGTAAGATGTGCCTAATGCAGTCATGCACCTAGACCTGTTTTGTTTGGTCTGCCTCGATTTACACTGAATTACAGTGCAGAATGATTTACACTTGAAGTATGAATGTCTTCTCTTGAATGCCCCTACTCTTTTTAACTCGCTCTTATGTATGCCCTCTGTTAGTAGCCAAGTGAAATTAGGACCCCATGATGCTCTTCTTCAATGAACACAGTCCAAGGATTTGAAGCAAGAAGGAGGATGGAAAAATTCACCAGATTGTGCTTTCTTTGTTAATTTTAATGTCATTTTTTGCTCTTAATGTCCCCATTTGCTGAAGATTTTCAGGTGGTTGCCCTTGCTGACCCTGTGCTGCAGGCCTCCTTTAAATTTAATAGTGAAAATCAAAGAATGTTAAACATTTCTTATTGGCTGAAAATTTAAAAGCACAAAGTGAAGGCCTTTAGTATCTAAACAATGTCCAAATGCTCCTACTCTTTTTAATGAATTCCTTTTTTGCCAATTTTCAAAATAGGTATGGGTGTATTTAAAGGCAGTCTGTCCTCTCAATGATTGGCTAATATGAACAGTTGGTTTTCCTGCCTTAACAGATTACGCTCCTTGGTTAAGCTGGCCTAGCTGCAGTAGTGGATGACATTTGAAACTGCGAACAAAATGGATATCGGGAATGGCAAGAAGATTTAATTACTTGAATTGGGTGATGATAATAGAAGCATTGCTTTTCCCTGTTGACATATCTGTCCCACAAACCAAACAGGGAATCAAATTCTTCTAGCCACAGCTTAACTTCAACTGTAAAACAGCCATTTGATACAAAAGCTCTGGAATCAAGTTTGTCTCTGATTGGTTTAAATCATTTAATTATCGATCAAGCTCAACAGTGCGTGATTTTCATTATCGTAAAAATAAATTTGAGCAAATAGGGGACAGACTGCCTTTAAATATATTTTTATAGTCTTTAGACTTTATTAATAGATGTTAATGTAAACTTAGTGCAATATTTTAGCATTCAAAAGTGAAACTTATAACTAAGTTTGTAATCCAAATGAATATCAAATATTGTCTTTAAATTACAAATAAGTTTTGAACTTTTGTCTTTATTTTATTTTGATCAATCAAAATTCATATTGGAATGTGTGTCTTTTTACTTTCTTGATGCCTGTTTTTGAAAAATTTTCTTTTGACTTAAACAATGCAAAATATATTAAACAAATTTAGTTCCGCCTCAAATGGCATTTCTGAGATTGCATCAAAGAACTATATAGAAGTTTAACAACAGTTGCAAGGTTGTTTGGTTGATAAGAAACTGTAAATATTCTAAATCATTTTTAGGACTTGAAACTGACTCTTCATGGAAAATTTAGGGGATTTTTTTATTTAGGGCCTGACCATTTTATTGTCAGGTGTTAACAACAATAATGATAAATGGATATACATCTTATTAAGATCTTAATGAAATCATGGTAACTCGATGTTATATTTCATAATTTTTTGACCAGAAAGGCACTTATAAAGGATTTGTTTCTGACTCACAAATTTTTAAAGCCTCTGTGCCAAATGCTGTTCTCCTGTAAAACATTACATTTGTCCCTTTTGGTAGAAAATATGAAAAGAACTCGTAATTTTTTACAATTGATTTGGTTTCTCAACCCTGCTATGACGATTGGAGCAGGGTTGCCATTTGTCCGTTTTGACGGCCAAATTCCTCTATTCTGGCCGTTTCCCAAAGCTTTTGGCCGTCCGAAATTGATTTGGCCGAAAAAGTAAAAGTTGGCCGAATTTTGGCCGCATGTTGAAAGCCACAAAAATACAAAGAAAATGACAATTTTGTACAGAAAATACTCAACATTTTCTTAAAACAATCTCAAAGTTGCAAATAACAAAGCAAGAAACAAAGGAAAAGATAACAGAAAATTGAAATTGAAAGCAAGTTGGAGGTTTTGTAACAAACAAAGCCAATTTTGATTACACTATTACTCTAAAGACTTGGCCAAAATGTAGCTTTTTTGTATATAAAAGGCTGGCCGAATTTGGCCGTCACGCGTAAAATATTTGGCCGCCAACCATTCCAATCATCTGGCAACCCTGGATTGGAGGTATTCAGAAATTGCTTATTGTCTAAAAACATCAATTCGTCATTTGTAAGTCATTTTTGAAGTCCCTTTAGGTTGGAAAACCAGTCTGAGGACTGTGACATGGTTTTTACCATCAAACAAATAAAATAACCATTAAAAGTCCTATTTTAAAACAATTTTAGCAGTCTATTTACCTCCCCGCTTTCGTAAAAGTAAATAAACTAAACAGGGCAAATTTGAAAAATGCTCAAGCATGCAAATATGCAAAACCACAACGAGTCTCACAGATGTTGTTCTCCATCAACTGACATTCAAACACAATTTTACGTATTTATATTTATAAAATCAGTTTATCTCAACATGTCAATTCCTTTTTGCTTTCTTTTTATAGGAGCTTGATGAAATGCCTGACTTTGTGGTACATACCCCAAACTATGACATGATGACATCAGCAGCCGACGATAGTCTCCAGGTCACCTGGCTTGGTCACGCTTCCGTTCTGTTTCAAGTCGATGGGATGAACATCTTATCGGATCCTGTATTTGGAAAGTTCTGTGGTGCCACCCAGTCCCGACCTTTTGGTCAAAAACGTTTTCGTGACTGCAAAACAGATGTTGATAATTTGCCAGAAATACATGCTGTGGTTATAAGTCATGATCATTATGATCACCTTGATTACTACACCGTGAGTATGAATGTTGCAGTTGCTCTCAGATCAAAATATTGGCTTATCAGTCAGCCCGACAGATCATAGACGAAGAAAGCATTTTAAAAGAGGTGGGGGCACATGTAGACAAAATAGGGGCACCAAGTAGGTACTGTCGCATCCTGGTTCCTACATCTATGCCATAGATTAGAAGAGGGGCTTTAGATTGTCAAAACCCCCAATGGGGATTTTACTTAAATTGGATTTTTTCTCTTTTTTATGGGTGTTTGATTTTCCTTTGCCCCCTCTCCTCCCTCCCCCACTTTCCAACTAGTGTCGGAGCCTATGGTGTTGGATGTCGTCTCAACGAGCCTCCTCTCCAACCCAAAGTTTTACGAGGAGTGTGAAGAACCTCGTTATGCAAGGATAACTGCTTTCAAATAGTGTAGTACATAAATATGATAAGACTGTCTAAAAAGGGGAGGGGTTTCTGGAAAACGTTGCAACATAAAAGTTAATTAAATCCAAAGAGAAGGAAAAAAGTCAAAGTCGTTGGAAGGTTATAATAGTGTTGTCTATGGAGCGCAGTAGTGTTGCGTATACAAGCTCTTCCACTTGCTGCATGTGAAGTTGTGACAGTATAAATGTTAAACTTGCTAGCACCGCTGTAATGAAAGACTGGTATAAGTAACTGTAACTGCGTAGAGACTAAATAACTCTTGTTATTTCGACTGAATGAAATTAACTTACTGGGGTCATGGAGCGTTTCTTGCTGCTAAAGCAAATCTAACTTTGGCCTTTCTCATTGCACATTTCGTTGTACACTTAAAATGTTGAACAGCTACAATCTTTTTACCCTTTTCAAATAAGCATTTTGCTAAATAGTCTTATTTGATGTTCATTTAACAACTGTTGCTTTCATTTGCTTTTTGCTCAATTTTTTAATTTTTTTGCTTAAGCTGATAAAACGAAACAAAAATTCAAACTACAAACGTGGTTTTTTCCTCCTTTAGGTAAAGAAACTAAACAAGAGATTTGGCGATAAGTTAACATGGCTTGTTCCCCTTGGAACCAAAAAGTGGATGATTGATTCTGGTTGCTCTAATGTTTTTGAGCTTAATTGGGGAGATGAACACGTTTTGACGACGAAGTCTACTGAAGAAAATGGAACATCTGATAATCCGGGGGTGAAGTTTGTTTTTGCTCCTGCACAGCATTGGTGTACAAGAACATTATTAGACGAGAACACACGTCTTTGGGGTAGCTGGATAATTATTGGTCCAAAGCATAGAGTCTACTTTGCAGGGGATACTGGATATTGTGACATCTTTAAAACGATTGGTAATCTGTATGGTCCATTCGATCTTGCAGCAATACCAATTGGAGCCTATCGACCAAGGTATTTTTCTTGACTTGTGTTTTTCTTCGCTATTGAAAATGATGATAAACAGTAAACAGGCTTTATTCTCCATTCGGGAGCAGTTAATTTTAGTAAATATTTATACAGGATAGCCTACTTCTAGAGCATGGGTTATGCTAAGCAAAATTTGCATGAAAAAGGATCATAAGTCTACAGAAAAAACGCATTGTAAAATCATTGAAAGCTGTGACTTGATGGAATGCTGTAACTTGATGAAATGCTGAAATTGAATCGGTGTAAAACCCAGACATTGAATACAGCGAAATGTTGATTTGTATCTATCTAGTGTTTTGGGTTGCTTTTGACCTAAATGTAATGTTTTTTCATGCACATTTTTTATTCCATTGAAAATTGTTTAAACTAAACTAAATAAACTGCACAGATCTTTTGTAAGATTGTTACAAAATTTCCAGTTTTGATTCGATTGCCTAACCCGGCAACTTTTCTTTCTTAGAGTTTCGAAATTGATAATACGAAATTCTAGCGAATAAATTTGTCTGGAGAACTGTTAAATAGTCTCTGATAACAGTTCAACAGCTCGTTAAATTTAGTACTCGAAATGATTTTGGACAAAGCAGTGATTACAAAGAGAAGATTATGGAGGAAACCATAAATTTGAAATAATGGTACCATAAATATCTTCACACGTGGAGGATAATCATATTTTGTCTCTGCCTCTGGAAAATTGGGAAAATATTGTTTTTAGTTATTTATTTAATGATTTGTTTCGTATTAAGAATCAACATTTCTCTACAATATTCCACTTTATAGGCATGTGATGATAAATCAGCACGTTGATCCAGAAGAGGCAGTGAAAGTGCATCAAGACGTAAAGGCGAAGAAGTCAGTGGCAATCCACTGGGGAACATTTGCTCTTGCTTATGAGGTAATGTGAACCTGTTAAAGATAGTTGTAGTGCACCAGAGACATTGATCGTAACTCACTGTGTTTTTTAATTGTATACCATTTTTACTATTCAATGTCAAACGAAGTAAGCAAACCAATAATTATTGTACAAAATATATTGTTTTGTTGAATTTTTCAGATTAAATAAAGAAGCAATACAGTTTTTGTGCTAGATTATTATTATTAATGGACCTTGCACTTGTTACATTTCCAAACATTCCGAACAATTCATTTGCCACAACTTAAAAGGACCAAAACTTCTCAGTGATACTGTTTTTATTTTATTTTTAGAACGCAAGAGAGCCTCCACAGCTACTCCGGCAGTGTTTAGAAGCTGCAAATGTGAAACTAGAGGACTTCTTTTTATTACAGCACGGCGAGAGTAGAAAAATAGAGACTGATCAAGATATTTAATGTTGGAAGAAGTCAGTTTCAGGTAAATTTATCACGGATTATGGAAATCTCCCCACTTCTCAACGGGACGACGGGATGCTCCACACTTGTCGGACACGAATTTTCTCTAAAATGATGCACTTAATACAGTATTTTTTAGAATGTCTTACGGATATGCGGAAATTTTTACCTGCTGTCTTGTAAACGAGGATCTGGTCAAATTTTGGTTTTTCTGGTTAGCAGCATCTATCAAAATTTTCGAATGCGAAATTTTGGCTGAAAATGACCGGAACGGTGGATTTCAACAAAAATTGCGCAGAACGGTAGATTTCTGCCCCCCCCCCCTGTTGATGACTCCCATTGTAATGATGTCAGCTTGAACAATGATGAGAATTGCCCTTGCTGGGACTAGGAACCCTAATGCATAGATGAAAAACAGATGGTACCCTAAATGTTACCTTTTCTTGGTTACTGAGATATCAGAATATTGTCATCTTTTCATTAAGTTTCATAACGTACTTTCTTGCAATAGTTTTCACGTAGCCAGTATGATAAAGTGTTTGTTTTTGCAGACAAATCTGCAAACTTTGTTGACTTTTGTAGACAATGTAAATTTCACTTTTGTAAAATGCAACAAATTTTTTTGCAAAATGTATCAAATGCAATAAGGTGGGAGTCATGCATATTTAGTCATGTATAACAATATATTTTGAATTTAAATGATTAAATTTCTCCAATTTTATCAAAATGTTTACATATTTTACAAAATATTTAATCAAAATTTTTGCTTGAGTCCTTAGGAATATTTCTGCAACGTAGATTTTCTGTAAAATTTCCTTGTGCCTAAACTATGTCCAAAGACATTATGGGTCATTCAAAGTCTTTGTCCTAACATTGCAAGGAGCACTGGACACGATGAGTTCTTGAAATGGGTACCAGTCAAAAATACAGTTGAATAGCTGATTAAATTACTGTGCAAGCATGCTTCCCATCAGTTGCGGCACCAGCTACTGTGGAGTGGGAGGGTAACCAGTGAGACCATGCCCCTTTTGCCTTGTTTAGGAGGTTTGTACCAGGTCAATCTTCCTTAGGAAATATGATCTACCCCTATCTAGTGCTTTTTGATCAATTTGTAGAGGAAACATGTGGACCATGTTATGAAAAAAATGGGTAGGGGTTCACAAGCAGAGGTTGCAAAGTGGCCTAGGCATTCAGGAAAGAAGCCAGAGGCAATCACTCTCAACTAGCTTAAATTTAACAATACAAAATACACATTCTAGCTGGCTTCAATAACACAGCTATAAATCTCACAGTGACAACAATTAACATGTTTAAAACGATTAGTAACACTTGTAGTGTTTCAATATAGGCAATGAATAAATACATTCAAATACACAAATCATAGTAGAATAATTCATAGAGATATAAAGGTATTACATGAAAATTTGTAAATATTTGAGGCAATTTTAGGAATATTGCTATCATCTACTTAAATAGTCATTTTTCACATGAATTGGAGAAAACTAAACCTTAAAATGTTATAACATAGATGCTCTGCAAATAAGATCAAGAAAGATGTTTCCTGAAAAGTTAGATAAACCCTTACAGGGATTGTTTTGCCTATGCTTTCTAACCCTGTGCAACTAAAGAACTTGTTCAAATATTGTGTCTTCTTTGCAAGGAAAGCTATAATTTGACTTTGAAAATTATCTATTTTCTAATTAGAGAAAACATTCATTAGCACCAAAGTTTATATTTCTATCCCAAAATATTTGCCAAAATTAAGGAAAAACAGAAAAACCTAAATGTAAAAAGGTTTCTAAGGAGGCATGATCACAAAATCACTCCCAGATACCCAATTTTCACCTTAAAATATTCAATAGTAATTAGCAACTATACTTAAGAGCTATTTTCTAATAAAGTATTTTCGAGTCGAAATATTGCATTCTTTGATAACCATATTCAAACAAGTTCAACCCTGATTAAGAAGACTAAAAATATGAAATACAATTTAAAAAATAAAGGAGTAAACAAACAAACATTAAATAGTTTTTATTGCAAATATGGCTCATCGAAAATTAAGACAGCTATGCATTAATGGGATATTAATGGGATATTCAAAGCTAGTAGAGAAACAAGTATCTAAACATTTTCACAACTCCAATGTTTTGTTGAAGTTTGCACATATGCCATGCAACTTTTCAGCTGCCTTCACGATATATTAAAAGTATGGTGCCTATTGGAGTGTGAAGCAAGGTCACTGGGAGTGTACAGCTTTGCTTTTTTACTTGCAACTATTTCATACTTGGATACAAATTTTGACAGCAAGTAATAGTTTTTCCAAATCATTTAGGAGTATTGTAAAGGATCATTTTAAGATTTTTGTGACTCAGGCATGCTCTCTCACTTGTCTTTCTTTAATAAAAATCTTACTTTAATTGTATAAGAAAATGCCTGCAACTGTCATATGCTCCTAAAAATACAAATCCACCTAGTGCTAACCACACCACTCTTGGCACCAAGCCAGAAAACAATCTGTGCACACCTTCATCCCTGCCAATTTTCATTGCTAATTGTATAATACCAGCCTTTGCTGTCTCTGCCTCTTTCTGCAAAAAGTTACAGAAACAATTTAACAAATGCAAAGGAAGAAAAGGTCTTTGTAAAAGGACTGTGTGATAGACTGAGTGAACTCTTGCAGTGATGATGAGGAACACTGAATTTGGCCACAAAAACTCTTTTTGAAACAATAACAATAAAAAACTAATTGTATCAATATCAATTTCTAGTTATTTATCAATACTAATTTGATGATATCTCCAACCATAGGGCTTTATGGCTATTGACTTTATTTATATCAGCTATTTGTAACTTTTTTATTTATCTAGCAAATTACAATTAATGTGTGAATAAAGGAAAGGTCACGGTAGCAGGCTACTCAACGGACTCCTAGGAGTTTTCTGTGGCGAAAAATTAATAAAAATGTAGTAAATAAGAAACACCGCAATGCGACGAGAATGAACAACAATAAATACACATAAATTAGTAAATGCTAATATTTTGCCCCGGCATACGAGGAATCATCAGAGCAAAAGTGATGCTACCATGACCTTTTCACTTTTACGGTGCTGAAGCCCCCCATGCCATTGCATTGCAGTGTTTCTTATTTGCTACAAATTACAATTAACCTTCTTGAATGTAGGCATGTAGGAACAAAAATACACAAGAGATGGGATTATGATAACGTTATTTTATAATAATTCACTTTTAAAGACAGTAAGCCAAGGCAGAGAAAATTGATAAATGATAAAGTTTCATTGTAAAGTAAGCAGAAATTTTACAATTTATGTAACAGATATTACATAGAAATATTCAGTTACCTCAGCTAGCATTACTCTTGTTTTGACAACATCCAAAGGAGTCGTTATTGCACCTGAAATAGCACCAGATATTGCACCAGCTAACCCAGAATGTAGTGCATTTATTGTGCCATCATGATTTGATAACTGTTTCTAAAAAATGAAATTATAAAAAAGTTAATCAAGAATTCATCAGGGATCCCTCGACAGTACTAAAAATAAACATCAATAACAGGAATAAATCCTCAGCCTCAATCATCTGGTGGGGGAATGCATTATTTGAAGCTATCAAACTTATGAGTAATCAAAGTGATCATACAAAAAACTCTAGGGAAAAGGGGGAAAACTGTGTTTCAGTTTGGAGATACAAGTTCCCTGCTACAATTGTGAACAAATGTTGTATCAACAAATCCAGTACTATCAAAATACTTCAGGTTCATTGAAAGTGTCCCAGGTAATGTGTCTAGCTAGTGTTTTTACATTCAGTAGATGCTAAGTCATTACACAATTTTTCAAGACACACTTCTGTCGAGACTGTACTTGCACATTGCAAGAAATCTAAAATACCAGTCCTACCATAGTAGATTTTTTAATAATTTCTCGTGGATGCTAGAAAATAAGGACACTTGTTTGATTTCTACTTGTTGAAACTATGAATAACAGCTTTATACCTTGAGATACTCCCATATAGGAAACTGGATGAATGAGAATGGAATCTGCAAAAAATAGAAAACAAATTCAAGGATCATAAACATTTGATTTCACCTTTACCGTTTCACCAGATATTGAGCCAATCAAATTAGTACCTTTCTTTTGATTCAAGAAACAGTACAAATGTGTTGGCCACGTGTTAAAGGAGAACTATCCTTGTAAAAATACTCTTTTTGCACTAAATGTTTTTATGAATATTTATTAATAGAGTGAAAACATAAATTATATCATGGATAATTTTTAGTCTCTCCACCTTTCCTATGCTAGCATTCCAAATCAGTTTAAACTCATTCAAATGCTAAACACATTATCATTTTCAGCAATTTATTCTAAGGCCAGGTATCTGTTCAAAGGATATAATCTAAAGCCTGATTTTCGTTTTTTTCTATTCAGAAATAACTGCAAAGAGGCTGCCCGCCTATTGTTTTTGTGGTGTTCTGGCAACCATGGCAACTGGCACCAAAGCTTTTGTTTTTCTTTGTTCTTTTTTCCAAAAATTCTAAAGCCAGGGTGTCATTTTTAGCTCTTTCTCCTAAAGCCGGATTACCAAAACAATCTTGGGAGTGCACACCCCGTTGTTTTGGTATCCAAGTACCCCCCACCCCCGGGGTAATAAGCTTTCAGGAAGCTCTTGCATATTTTGGTGAAATGTAAATCAATTGCCCTTGTACAAATCAATTTTCTTACCTCTCTCATAACTGTTTTTAAATACCCACGATAAAGCCCTCGAAATCCCTGTGAAAGTAAAATGTTAAAACTAGAATTTGTCTGAATTGTATCAGAGTGAAAATTACTTGAAAATTATGTCAATGAATCATATCAACTTCTAATGCAAATTTAAACCTACATTGTTTACATCAGTGAAAACATTAAGATACAGCAGATGTAATGGCCATTGATGAACCCTCACACTCATGCTAGTTTTTCTGGAACAGCTACTAAACATCACAAATACAAACTACAATAAAGATTGGTTGCTTAAGAAGTGGTTGCTTAACAATTTACCACAAAAATTTTTAAATTTAAACAAGTGTAAGTCTTTTCTTCTAATTCTAATTCTACTTACCTCTTCTCTTATAGTAAAAAGGAAAGAAGAATAGCTGTTGAGATTTTTGTTTGCTTGAGCCCGCTGCTTCACTACTTCAGTTGGCACTCTTATTAGACATCCACACTATTAAAAAATTAAATTACTGAGAAATTGATAACAAGTCTGAAGTAATCATGGGTCATAGATATAATTAAAATAGCCTAACTGTTGAGAATCCAGATATAGTGGCGCCCTTTCTTAGCATGAACGTAATCCATAATAATAACAAATAAAACCTTCATACTTATAAATTCCTTGCTAAGGTTCCACAAGGTACCTAGGCACTGCCAAAGTTAAACATCAGGTTTAATAATGCAATAGAGCTAATTCATTTTTAGTTCAAGTTGATTTTTATTTAAAGCCCATATCACCTACAAATTCTCAGTTAATAGAAGTTTATAGAAGAGGGTCTGTTGTATATTTGCAATATATCATATTGTGGGGGCAGCCAACCAAAGCTAAGCTTCTATTCAGAATGGATTTAGTTTATTGATAGAAGACATAAAAGAAACTGACTTGGTATATACAATCGACATATATCAGAAAGGTCAGGTTAACTTAATCCAGCTAATCTACTCACTGTAAAATATAGTCTAAATCCCTAAGAAAATATCATGATCAATTTGAAAATTGAGTATATTATTGTTATGTAACACAGTTTTTGACTTGTGTTGTGAAAAGCAAAAATAAATGACATACCATTTCTCCTATGCTTGCTGAAATCATGTAGACAATTGTTGGCCGATTTAAAATTGGATGTAATGTACTCTTGGAAAATTCATATCCACAGAAAAACACAGCTCCTACAAATTATCAAAATTTGGTCAGGCATGAAACCAGAATTGGATTTGATGAGACTCGTAGCTAAACTTAAAATGTTGGGGACGGTTAACAGTGTTATAGTAAAATAAGTTTGGATTTGTGAATTGTATGTCAATGGCCTTCTTTTCTGAAATTCTGTCAGCTTGAATCTCCTTTAAAAACATCAAGAAAAGCCCTAGCTAAATATACCTATTATTAAGATGATATTTCTAATAGTATGAATCACCATTTCCTTTGTTTTTGCTCTGTGAATGCGACATATTTCCTAAATAGAAAACTGGGATTAACCCCTTTGGTTCTTCCTCCTACATTAATAACCTCTCAGTACTGATAAGGTACTCTGTGATATAGACTGCTTACTTCATGAAACTTCCTATCATGAAATGAATTGGTTTTTTGCCTTTGGGTATTTCTCAGGCTTTTTGGGTATTATGACTGGGGAAAGTCTAACAAATTTACAAATTTCACACTTAAAAGCAAAAAAAAGTCTCATCTGTGGGACAGTTTACAGCACCTTTATTTATGTATGAGGTAAGAAATACTTATTTTTGTTGGTGGTATTATTTTCTCTTGTGATTGGAGATTTCAGAAGGAAAGAATTATCAAGATATTTATAGAAGGATTATCTAAAGATCTATTATAACTATACTCTAGAAAGGATTGCTTATTATGGTTCTTCAATAGATTCATTGGCATGGTTATTAGTAAGCCTTTTCTTATAAGCCACATCAATAAAACACTCATTGAGCATAGAAAGTCACCTGTGTCCTTAGAATGCCATATTGTAGAAGCTCCAAACCCGTTATTAGAAATCAACGTCTAATACAAGTAGCTAAAATATTGTGGGCAGGAGAGCCTCAATATTTAACTTTCTGTCTAGGAAGCATGTTTACTTTTGTTGCCAGCTGCCTCTGAAAAATGTTTTTACGCGCACAATAACCCTTGTTGATCATCCATCATTGTGTGATGTAGTGACCTGGCAGTTGATAAATCAAAGCTTAATCATAATTATTGCTTGACACCTACAGCATGGGCACAGCCAATGCTGAATGCTCAGGAGGGTGTAGCATGGAGCTTGCCCATATATTGTTTGCTTCATTGGAATATAACTGCCTGGTTAGAAGGAGGAGGCTGCAGTCCCCCCAGCCCCTATGTAATCTTCACCTATGACCTGCAGCATTTGTCTTTGCATGGCACCCATTTGAACCCAAACACTAAATTGGTAAGCTTACATATCCAGTTGATTTGTAATAATGAAATGTAAACTGCAAACAAAGAAAGGTACACATTGTCATTCAATAATGTCATGACAAAGACGAAAGATGGGAAGAGGAGTTTAACTGCTATGAACATGTGAGTGATTTGTATGTCGAGCAGCTGAAGCACAAGGTCCACCACAGACATCACAGTATTGTCTAGTAGAAAGCGTGCAGTTAGGATCAGTTTGCCTGCTCAATACAGTGGTTCCTTGTAGCATTATCGTTTATTTTAAAGAGAAAGGGGAACAAAATATCAAACACGTCTTACCACCAGGAAATGATCCTAAAGCAGCAGATAAAACTCCTCTATAAATTCCACCAAATCCGCCAGACTTTAAGAAACCTTTTGATGACTGCAATCTTGTTTTGATTGTGTCTAATGGGAATAATGTAACATCAACAATGGTTCCTGCCAATCCACCTGCCTGGTGAAAATGAATATAACAAGGTGAAAATTAATGAGGAATGGTTTTCAGTTGAAGACATATACAGTCTTCTGTTCAATCGTGTTAACTAATCTTTGAGACTTGAGCGAGTAATCCATTTTCTCATGTAAGCAATTGATTAGTTTCCAATACAGGGAGGAATATGTGCCTGACCTGTTTAACCCCTCTTTCTTTTTACCGAAAATCTCAAGTGTGCAGGTGTGCTTTTTGGTATTAGTGTGCACTTCAATAGTGCACATACATTACTGTGCACAAATGCTCAATCGTGTCCATAAATTGATAAAGATAGAAAATGTACATGATTGCTAATCATTTCTTATTATGAAACCAATGCAAGGTTATGTTCATCTTGAGGAATCTTAGGGCCTGTTTGGAAGTGGGCTAGTTTCCACAAGTGAAATCGTATTGCAAGTGTTTGCATAAGGACGCCATTTATCCTACTTAAGTGAAATGGTCTCTTATTTGGAAATTGTAAATTTTTTTTAGTTATTGGTGCCACAATAATGAATATCAGTTTTCCTCAACAATGGCAAATAACAATTGGATTCCTTTTCTGACCGTTAAATTATATGTTATGCTCGGATTCATACTTCAGTTACATATAATTCTGATTTTGTGTTCAATCTATCAAACGTTGTGATTGACAGGTTCTTGTTTCTTCAATTGAGGAAACAAAATTATCTTCGTTTGTGTACGCTTTTGATAAGGTTTTAGCAGAAAAGCCCAAACTGTTGCTGCCAATTCGTACAACATGATTTGGTTTAGTTTGGCACTGGTGTCAAATTTCTCCACACAAGTGCACTAAAATTCAGTGAGTGGGCCAGACCACCTGACCCGATTGCATTTATGTGGATAAATTCTATCCCACCTGTCCTTCTCACGGATCTCCCCTGAGCTGGCTGGTCCACTTATCATGTAAACACAAATAGGGAGAACAAAGGAATGTATAGAAAGCATTGATCCCGAACCAGTGGGATAGCCCATTTCATGTAAACAAACCGGTACTTCTTTACTTGCCCTAAGCAAAAGGACACACCCATGCCACGCCTAGATCTCAAAATGCCACACCCTTTAAAATGTGTGCAGGGACATTTTAGAAAAATTATTTCGGTTGTACACTGGTGATTGGTCATCATATATCCTGCAGTCCGGGTTGGGGTATTGTTTGGAAACAAAATTTGCTTACCACCAGTGGGACCCACACATCTTTGTTCATCATTAGGTTGCAACCATGGTCGATCACTGGACAGAGGATTTGGAACAAAGGACAGCAACAGTTTCAATATAAGCACGCAAACCCAACATTACTGCTGACATTCCCGCACTTATTCGTCCAGCCTCGATATCGCAACGAGACTTTAAATTGTTACCGCCAAGAAATAATGGAGATGAAACCGTTGTTGGTAAACAGTTAGCTGAAATAGGAAGCAAGACGCAACAATGCAGAATGCAGGAATTATTTTGCCTGCTCGATTCCTCTGTATTATGGCTCACATAATCATCACTATTACAATTTTCTGGTCCAAGGTATTTTTAAATTAAATTGTTTTTTATCAAGTTTTGCATCTACAATCTACACTGTTAATGTTGACTGTTAGTCTCCAAAAAGGCTTAGCTCATGATGGAGATACACCATACTCTCGCTACAGGCTTAGCTCATGATGGAGATACACCATACTCTCGCTACAACACACCTACTTTACCTAGCTACACATAACTACACACGATTTTGGTTAACGGATTAGTAGTTTTGTCGCAAGGGCACTTGGTCAACATGTTCTACTTTTCTTACAGAATGCAAATGTTGTTGCTTGTTTACCACTGAGATATACAACTACAGAATATGACACAAAAGATACAGAGTATGTAGAAATTTATTTATTTACTTGATTAAAATACATTGTTTTATGTAGCCCTCTACCTTAACTATGATTTTTTTGTATGTTGGGTACCTGATTTATCTTCCTGAACTGTAATTGGAAAGAATACATTTAAACCACTTGATCAAGGAGATGACAACTTTGAATATCTTCTGGAATCTGTTTCTTCCCCCGTTTTCAAGGAAACTTCACCTGCTTCATCATTTAACTACCAGGATGCTATTTTCATTTTTGTGCCTCCTCCTATTTATTTTTTGTTATTGAATGAAATAGCTGTCAAGCAAATTACAACAAACTAAATCTATGCTGCTTAGAAATTAAGCTTTATTGATAGATTTAATGAGCTTTGCCAAAGGCTACTTTTAAGGCAAACACAGATGCAAAGACTTTCCAATTTGCAGCTCAGCTTCCCTCTCATGGCTAGGTTTTTTTTGCAGTACAGTTAAACAAAAAAAGGTTATCCATAAAATGTACTATGTAGGATAAAATATTTCTTCTTTTAAACACTTTACGTTGACATCATATCTCAATTTATATAGGTTGACAGTCGGGTTGAGCATCTCTCTTGGTCTCCTGGTCATTGAACTGATAAGTTTTTTTGCTGGAGTCTCAATGTTCAAAGCTGGAATAAGCATGCTGTGTATCCTTTTGTAAAGGATTGAAAATCAATTTAATGGCTAATTTTTTTTGTTCTTACAGATATTATTAGCTTTTTGCATTATTTTAGCTTTATAATCACCATATTTTGAAATTATTATCTTTTTTGGATCAAACTTTCTGTAGCCTTTACAATACATATTTTGTCATTATGTAAGAAAGCTAACATTGTTCCTGAAAATCTCCTTGTTTTTCCAAATTAAGTTCAGCTTCTTGTTCAAATTAAAATAAGTTTGCCCACAAAAGGTTGTTTTCTTGACAAACCTCTAGCTGTGATTTGCCATGCATCAGCTGCTATAACACTCTCACTGTTTGTTTTAAATTCTATGGATTGTGATGCCTTCTGGTATGTTTTTGGCTTTTGCTGGTAAGTCAGTTTGCTTGTAGTCTCCAAGTCAGTTAAAAGATTTATTTCACTAATATCAAGGAATAGAAGATCAATCTTTTGGAAAAGGATAGATCTCAATTCATGTTGGTCATTATCTAGAATTTTATGCTTTGAGGAGCGTCAGAAGAAGAGTACTTTTGCATGCTATGTTTCTGTTTTCCATTATATTTCAATGCTTAATTGTAACATTTGCTTATTTTATCTGAAAACATTGTTTGTGTGTCACAGTGAGGGTATTCACCAGTGATCTGAGGAGGTACCAGGGGCACCGTAGCAACAAATTTTGTCAGAAAATTTCATAGGTCTTTCTTCTTTATCTGAATTCTTAGGAAAATATTGGCTTTAACACCCCTAAAATTCCACTTCTACTGCACCCCAGGGAGGTGATCTAAGCCCAAAATATTTATCCAGTATGGACCTACCCAGAATCACTACTCTGTTTCGGCTGCCCTGCTGCTGCAAAGTTATTGCTTGAGATTGTTAGCATTCACAGTTCTTTCCTAAAATGTAAAGGGCTTTCACCACGCTCTAAGAGTGTCTAAAAGGCATGGTGGATGCAATTTTTAGGGGCTTTATGCTATATACCAGAATTCCTTTCGTGCAGTTTTGAAATATTTCTAGCAACTTCTGTTTTCAGCTGTAAACTTGGTGATGTTTCTTATTTTGATTCGGTTATAGTGCTCTCCCAACAGTGATAGAGTTCTTTGCCATAATTGGTTACTGCAGATCCATGACAAGGTAAAAGGAAGGCAGATATGATGCACCTCAGTAGCCAAGGTTGGCATGGACTCCGTCATCTTGATGGCATTACCGTCGTTGCTCAAAGTAAAGTATCCAAGAGTTTAGCAACAGAACAAGATGTGAAGATCATTGTCTTAAAGACATTTCTGTGCAGCACTGGTATTGATAGAGAATCTAGAAGGGTGGCTGCTAGATTTTACAGAATCAAAAAAGAGAGATGATCTTTAGTGTTTTGTAACATCGAATTTTATAAGCAGTTGTCTGTTGTAACTCTGAGAGATGATGTAAAAATGTAGCCAAATCATCAATATATACCGGAGTCAAGAACATTACTCGAATTATTTTGTGTTCCTGTAAACAGTCAACTATTTTACAATGCATTATCTGTTTCTTTCTTAAAGCAAAATTTTATTGCTGATCCACTGTAAAACGTGACTGGCATCTTTTAGTCTCAACATTATATATAATTAGATTGCATTTAGGTTTTTCATACTCATAAAATATTATAAAGCCTCGATGGCAGTTAGGCAGTGTCTCTTTAGTATGAACAAGAAACTTTGAAGTTAAAGTGAGATTACATAAATTGACCTACTTATACTGGCATGCAGTCACCTTACCTTGAATCTTTGATAATGAACAGTTTTGAAAGCCGTGTTGCTTTAAGTTATTCCAAACTTAATCATAAGTTTTCGCCAAACTTAATCATCGCCAAGTTTTCTTGCTTCTTTTACGAGGCTACTTTTACTTCATTCTTGCGAAAGTTGATTTGATTTAATTATTCATTCTCAGCCTGTTCTGTTTTTGTATTCTTCCCGAACTTTATCTCAGTCTATTTAAAAATATTTGCTTTAGTTATGCACACTGCAAAACATGACTTGTTAACAATATTTAAAATATTTACGAAAAATGTCACTGTATATTCACATTATTTGTTAGTATTTTGTTGTATTGTATCAAGTTTAATTTAAGTTGTAAATAGTTTATTGATCGTTCATTTGATTCCTCTCGCTTTTGTTCTATCCATTTCGCTTTGAAGAAACTGGCATAAACTACGACACAATTTACGAATAGTCAGTCAAAGCTTATGAAAATTAAATTATTGAACGTTAATGAAAATTTTTAGCTCTTTGTTAATACCCAGGACTGTAAGTTTAGTGGAAAGTATTTTAAGGTATCGTCCATCAGATACATGAGATATATCAGAGTAACCTCGAAAGCCTAAAATGGCACAGATTAATTTTCATTCAATTCTACATGTTGTATACAGCATTAAGTTGTAAGAAAAACTGCTAGATACTTAGAATATTAATGGTAATGTTGTACGACTTCATGAATATTTGAAATATAGATGAATTGTAAATATCAAAAGAGTTCTCTGGGACATTGACTTTTGTTTCAGTAGTTTTGGCAAGGATTGTACCTCAATGCAGACAGGCGTGACAGCAACAAAGGGCATTATCAACTTCAGGAACCATTCTTTATTTTACTTTTCCAATTTTGTCATAAATAAACCAGCACACTGGTCAAATTGTTGGGAAAGTTTACCATCGAAGGGAAAGAAAATATGCATAAGAATAAATATCATCAATATGTTCCATCAAATTGTTGGTACGCAGTGGCGTAACGTTACTGAACAATTTTTTCAACCTCTGCACGAAGTCTCTGGCAGGTTAGAGATAGATGCCCCTGCAGTGGCGGATTTAAGGGGGGCAACTAGGGGCAGTTGCCCCTCCCTCGATGCGTTGAGGCAAGTATGGCGCCCTTTTTTGAAAATTGTGCGCCCCTTTTGAAGAATGAAAATCAGGTGAAAAAGTTTCTGAGGCCAATAAGTTAATTTGCTTCAAGGATTACTTCAAAGTTATGTTGTTTATTCCGAAAATGGATCTAAAATTGTTGAATACAGCGTTCTCTCGTCATCAATTTTTGAAAATTTTTCATCGCCCCCACTACAGACGGTCCCTCCTTCAAGTTTGCTCTGGATCTGCCCCTGCTACCCTGAAATAGTTCCCAAGAGCTGATCCTCTTGCTATATCAAGAAACGACAAGATTCTAAGCATCGGATCGTCAGAACATGCATCTTACGTAGTGGTGTATAATCAGGGATTAAACCATCTTGTTAATGCCTAAAAGCAGCCTTCTGGGCAATTCTTGCAAATGCTTGTGAAAAAGTTTTTTAGAATACTATTCATTTCATAGCACTACACCCCTTTCGACCTAAACGTTATGAATCCACAGGAAAGAATATGAGCCATTCAAAATATACAAATGTCAATTGCCTCAGTAAGAAAGTAGATGAAGTTAAGACAAAGTTATCTGTATTAAAATTTGACTTTGTCAGATTACCAAAGTTTGTCTAATATGCATTTCACTCACTAAACAAAGCATACACTCTTTTATTTGCACACGCTTTATAGAAAACAACACAAGAACAACATAAGAGCATGACCAGCCTCAGACTGGTTTTGAAAAGTTTACCTTGTATTAATAACAAATAATAGCATACTATATCTGCTAGGTAACTCTATCTACTTTTACAAAGGTCATGCAAAACTGTTATTCAGTGGTCTTAGAAACAATTTAAATGATATATGTAGGAAAATCAATGTTGGAGAAATAGAACATTTAGAACATACAAGGCTGTAGTTATCCGAAAACTTTCAACATTGAGATTCGCAGAAATTTATCTGGTTCACAAAAACGAGTGAAGTGAAACAGAACAGTATTAAATGCAGGATTTCATCTCCACACAGTTTCGGAAGAATCAACAGAAGTTATAGCTTTTTCGGTATAATTTTTAAGTTCAATAACAGCACAGGAAGACTCCCAGAAAATTTAACCAATGAATCACCAAGTCAAGCCTCTTTTTATTCGGTTTTAGCCCCCCCCCCACTATTTCAGACCCCCCATTTCTCTCAACAGTCTGCGGTGCCTGAGGGTTATATCGAATCCAAACTGGTCAGGGCAATGTCAGCTGCCGCTGAATGAACAAGAACACAGAGGCGGATCCAGATGAAAATAATGATATCCTCACAAAGAAATAAGGGTTGCATAGGGGTAGCCCCTGGAAAATGCTTTTGGACCACGCCTGTCAAATGTCTTAAAAAATTCCTTTTTTAAAAAGTTGTTCATATCGACTACACACTTTATAACATACACAAGAAACTTTTGGAATTTTTCAGTACTAAAAGTTTCTTAATTTTTCATAGAATTTAGTGCTCAATTCAGAATTAAAAATTCAATTTTTTTAAATTTGTAATTTCTTGAAATTGCAAAATAACAATAGAACCCCTTTTAATACATTTCAAGCAAAATGCCATGCTCACGCGAGAAAAGTGAAAACATGTAGATCCGCCTCTGCAGAATACGCACAGTTGCAAGTGAGCACAGACAAATCCACTCCATATAATCATTACATCAACCATGGAAAAAATATCGTATTTTTCTTCGATGTATAAGACGACTTTCAGCGACTTGTAGAAAGCTCCAGCCCTTATCTTATCTTTTCAGAATCCATGTCATACGGAACAGCGTGTCCCGAAATTGATACCTCTCTGAAAAGCATTGCTTAACTTGTGCTATAGGGTTCTAAAATGATGACGTCATAAAAATCTATTTTTGAATTTGGATCCCATAGCCTGAAAGAGCATCATGAAATGCCTCAAAATATGCACAATCAGCTAAATTTGTTACGAATTGGCTGAGAAATGACCACATCCGTATTGGCTCTTTCCAGTCAAACCTCTGTATTTTGGTCTCTGTTCATAACTTTAATTTCAAACCCTTCATTGGCAATATCTCAACTGATTTTGGACATATTTGCCGAATTTTCAATATTTGGAAGTATTTCATGGTGATCTTTTATGCTATGTGGCTAAAATTCAAAAAATTTTAAAATATTTTTTTGGTAACGTCACACTTTAGAACTCTATTCTGAGAAAGACTAAGAAGCTTGAACCAACTATCCTTGTACAATTGATAGCTTGAGTGGACGTAGAAAATACAATAATTCAAAACGACACGAGCTAAAATTTTTATACAGTCATGGAATAAAGCTTCCAGAAGAAATCATTACAGAGCCTTCTTTAAGATACTAACTAGGGGGCAACTGCCCCTGCAGCCCCAGTGACTTTCCATTGTTTAAAACAATATACTTTTAGCCTCCTTTTTACACTACAGCTACACTTTTTTTATAAGAACAATTTCATAAGAACACGAGCCTCAAAGCTGGTCAAAAGTTTTCTCAAAATTGAGGATATTTAGCGATATGTGGGTGCCTTTTCGGTGAATATGCAAATTTGTCAGCAAATTAAGGCTGTCTCACTCACTTTGTTGGCAAATGAGGCCTGAACACCTCCTTAGAGCGAAAAAGCTAGAAATAGCACTGCTTACACCCTCTTAATTTAAGAACAATTAAAGAACAATCCAGCCTCAGATTTTCGAAAAAATTAAGAACAGTCAGCCTGAAATTAAATTTACTGTTTCTTATAAAAAAAGAGTGTAATTTGAAAACTTCAGGATAAGTTTAGTTACAAAAACAGATTTGCCTTTTATGATTCTAAAGGCTACGTACGAGCCATTTCTTTGTCATTATCACCCTTTCCTCGAGTGTAAACGAAACTGTTCCCCCTAAAAATTTGTCACGCATCGATGCCCTTTGTCGCCTGCCTGAGTTTCTCTAGGAAAAGAAAAGATCAAATATTACCATATTACCAAGAATACGAAGTAAACTTCCGTAAAATTGCAGACCCCCTGTTTGTTTAATCCTAAGGCTCGAACCCGAACCAGGGGACACCAACATTTGCGGGAAGAGACAGTGGGTGTCAATTAATGGCATTTGTTTTCCGTGAAAGGTACCTCCGTGCTGACTTGTTAAGAAGTTGAATGTATAATTCCTCTCATCAAACACGAGACAGCACTGCAGCACAAATCTTTTATGTGCTTATAGACAAACAATATGCCTTCCCTTTCACAATTTATCTGTATCTTCATTAAACCATCACAGAAAATTTCCATATCTTTTCTGTCGGGAATCGGGAAAGATATAGAAAACAATCTGACAGAAGCTCTGCATTGCCTTTGCTATGTTATGATAATTAGCATGCAACCCCCCGCGTAGCCACCATCGTCACGGGGAATTGATCATCGCATCTAGCTAGGGTGTGGAGTCAAGATAATTTTGCACTAAAATCCAAGAGAAATTATCTGCAAAATCTTCCAATTTATACACGGAACAAAAAGCCTTTATTTAACGGAGGTCTCAGTGTGTTTGATGGCCCTTGCAGATATGGCGAGCGCCGGAAATTTCGCAGTGACTTCATCCTCCCTTGCTCGGCAACAAGATGGCGGTGAAAGTGCAGCTGCACTCACAATGAAAGCTGAAGAGTTGCGCGAATCAAACAACGTAAGCTGATTTTATTTGATATCCTACCTTAACATTGGCTAAATTCATGATACGCATCCAAAACGGTGCGATATCACTTTATCTGTCGCATGATTTATATCGTTATCGTGTTTGAGTTGTTTAGTTGACTCCCCCTGAGAAGCGCTCACCAAGGGTTGTGCCCACCAACTTGAACCTGTAGAATTTCCCCCGTCTACTCGAGTGAAAGAAAACTGTAGTTTATCCCTGCTTCCCTCGGATCGTCAAGCAATTTAGCTCGATATTGCTAGCTTAGAAGCGTGCCCCCGATATTTGGATGGGATCGCCGATACTTGCTCTTCATTCATTGCAAATTATTGGCGCCTTGTGTAAGACGAAATTTAGGCCATAGACATAAGGATTATGGCACCGGCTGAACAAACATGAAAGCCATTACACACTTTATGTACTAGAAAATACGGCTAATAAGTATACTACAAAGGGGCTGCTCTGTAATGCTAGGTTTATAATTGTGCCGCAGCCCATTTTGATATCCTAATAAAATGATTGATGTTTGATTGTCAAATGAAAATATGATATACATGTGCATGTGGCTGTCTCCCTTACACAATACAGCTCCACGTTTATCGTTGCCAGGCACTTAGCAATATTCGTCTGCCCGTGCTTTGAAGAAATCTATAAAATAACTGTATCTTTGTGCATTTTTCTATCAAATATTTGTGCAGGTGCATGCATATTATAACAACTTATAAATCAATCATTACTGGTTTTTGCCTGGCATTTCTCTTCTTCCTGGCACGGAAAAAAATTCCCCACAAAAGTTTAATTGAAACAATAGGTCTCAAACTAATAATTAAATAAACATGAAAGGTTTGCTTTTGCTGTCTGTTTAAAGGAATTTAAGCAAGAAAAACCAGCATGCCTCATAACCTGTTTTAAATTTAGCAAATTTCCAATGTCCCAAATGTTTGCAGAAAGATTGCCCATATAAATGTTTTGTGCAAATTGTTTTCCCAAAGTCTAAACAAAAGATATTGCTTATGCTCTTGTGAAAATGCAGAAATGCATTTTCTTTCTTTTGAATTTGAATGTATTGATACGTCTGCTTTGACTCCAAATTTGCAAACTTCAAAAGATTGTATGTAACTTCAAAAATGGCAAATCCTCTTTTGTCAGTGAATATTTTCTGTAATACTACCTTTTATTAGATGGCAACTTCTTGTTCCATTTTTTCTAAATATCCTTTATTGAGTTGTAAGGAGCTTTAGTATTAAGATTAAAAATCTGGTCAAAATACTCAGAAATTAGTTGCAAGAAGTTACTTTTAAAAGGCTTAAAGCCCTGGTCAAATTTAGTAAAAATTGTTCTCAACATTTTAAAAGCAACAATTTTGCAGAATGTTAGCCCTGTTCGTGTACTTTCTTTAATATAACAGTTGTTTGACAAAGCTTTTACCAAAAATTTGATCTTGCACACAACATATTTCAAAATGGCTATTGTTCCTGCTATTTTATCTGATGTCATAACCAGAAGGATTGAAGCAAAAATTATTCAGCAGTTTTGCCATCTGGAGCTGTTATTTGTTATCAAAAACTAGAAACTAGAAACTAAAAAGGGTTAATAAAATTGGGCCTTATTAACACCAACAACAACATGGTAACTGCACAGGCAACTCCTGCTTGTCTTGATAAATTGTCACGTGAAATGCTGGTTTAGTTTGAACACCGACTGAGCTGCTTAAATCTTTAATTTGCTTTCATTTATCCTGTGTTGTATTTTTTGAGATAAAAGCCTTATAATAATTGATTCCATGAACATTTAAATTGAATTTTTTCCCCAGTTTTAATTGTTGAAATTATATTTTTTTCAAAGTTTTTGTTATGGGAAAGTTTTAATTTTGTACAGTAAAGAAAAACGCAAAGACAGGTGTAAGCCTTTTACCTGAAAATAAAGATTTAAACCAGGGCAGGAGGTTTTCTTGTAATTCTCACATCCGTGACACTAAGTTTGCTTTGATACCTTTTTGGCGGTACATAATAGATTTGCTGTAGTGAATCTGTTTTAAACTTTTTGACATTCTGCCTTTTCTTAATCCTTATTAGCTTTTCCCATTGCTATTAGGTTTGTCTGGGAGCTTCTTATCATAAGTAATTTTTCCAAAACTTTTCTTTTCAAGAGTTTCCATATTTAATGTAACTAGATGAACAAATTAAAAGCTGAGCATGAGTGATAAATAACTGATGACAGTACGCTGACGGCATGACAATACCCCAGGCAAAATATAACATTTGAATTAAGGTTGAAACAATTTGTGTGTGAATATTTTGTTGAAAAAGAGTTTTAGAATGAGTTCAAAACCTGCAAAATATAAATTAGAAAGTTAGTGGCAGTTAGAAATCTTGATAGTTCTTGATAGGCTTTCCATTTCAAGTATACTGTCTTAAAATCAAAAGTTCTTTGGAATTTCACTCTTGATGATCAAAGCTGTGAGATCATTAAATCTCTCCTGATCCATCATACTTTGCATAAAGTTGTTGATCAGCTTGAGCTTCCTAAAGGAGGATCTCCTTGAGATTAAGCTTTGTTATTTGAATTAGCAGAGTATATGAACCAATTCAGTCATCTTTGTTTCCCATTGGCAAAAAATTTTGAAGTCTTGTTGGTTTCACTGAATAGGAATGTGAAATTAAATATACTAATACAGTAGTGGGCAAATCCTGGCTGGTCAGCTAAATCTGGCAAGCAAACAGAATTGTTTTGCTTTTGACTTGTTATATTATTTGAATTATGTGCACTGTTTTGGAGTAGTAATGAGGTAACTAAGTGCCCTTTCATATCTATGAATATTTGAAAAAAACACAAATAATGAACAAACCTCAAATGTTCTTAGGTAGAGAAAATTGAAATTTAAGATAAGCAAGGTTTGGTATGGTAAATTAAACTTGAAGTTTTCTTTAGTTATTTTCTTAGTTGGTTGTAACATTTTTTCTATTTTACAGCCTCGGGGAATGGTTGAAAATGAAGGTGATAGTTCAGGTGTGTGTTTTTAGTGACTACAGCCCTTTGACTTTAAAAGTAATTTTGCAATTTTGTTATATGTACTCTTTAGACTTAGTGGTTCTGGCTATACAGATTAACGAGAAGGCCCTGCCAGAAACTTGCAGCTGAAAGGGGCATCAACAAAATTTTTGCATTTATGTGACCTTGCAACCAGCCTTCTCCAAGTGGAACCTGATGTATCCAACTTCCTGAAAATATCATCATTTTCCTTAAAACTTTTACAGAAAGGAGTATTGAGAGCTTTTTCATCAACCATAAACATCTTTGATAAACTACTCTTTTTTCTACCTGGTTCATTCATTCAAACAATAAGTAAAGCCTTAATTGCTTTTCCAAAGTTTGCACATTTTTTATAAGCAAGTTTGATTGATACTGATGCCAATTTTGCATGAAAGGGAGTTTTTGCTTAATAAGGGAATTTTAGATTCTCATTCGAACTTTTGCTAGAAAAAATTGAAACATTTTACCAAGGGTTGTTACTTTTGTGTGCCAAAACACAATCTGAAAAGATGTAGACAGTTATGTAAGCGAGGTTAAATAAACAAGTTGATTTCTAAACAAACTGTTTGAGGTTAATTCCCTCTTTGTGACAGCAATATCAAATGTTTCTATTCTTTCCTGATGATTCAGACCTTATTCATGGCAGTAATACAAAACCCTGATGTAACAGTAGGCTGCATGAAATATTTTGTAGATTTTATCAGCTTGCTATTTTCATTGCTTAGCAAAGCTTTATGTCCAGATTTTTCTCTGCTGCCATGCCTTAAAGTTGTTAAAATGGGCACTATTCTGTCAAATTTGTGCACAAAATATTGAAAACTTTAAATTTGCTTTGCATTCTAAAAAAGGAATCCAGTTTTCAAGAATAGCAGTTTTGAGCTCTATACATTTCTCTTTGGGCGAATGCCAGTAGTTCTGTGCATTTAAAAGGGAGAATGGCAAATTGTTTTTGTTTTTGGACAAGTAATGAGAGAGGCCAAATGTCAGCAAAAATTTAAGGGGAAGTTCTTTAATCTAACGACAGAAGGAAGGATGGTGTAATCTAAGAAAAGATCTGAAATTTATTTTTTGGTCTTTATCTTGTGTTTATTTTGTCTGCCTTTAACTGCTATTGCTGAGAAAATAGTATATCATATTAAATCAGAGAGTGTATTGTGTTTTGGTGAAGTTTAATTAGAGAGTATTATTGAATTTAACAAAGATTCATGTATGATGTAAGGTTTGATAAACTGTGAGAATTTTAACTTTCATATAGATGAAGATGATGTGCATCAGTGTGGACGTTGCAAAGATATTTTCAGAAGTCTGCAGTCATACATGCAGCATAAGGCAAGCAAAGTTTGCAGGACAGCAAAGGTCCCACAAGTTCAGAAAAAGCCTGAGGCAGAAGAGCCAATGCCTGTACCTCCACAGCAACAGGAAACAAAGGCCCAAGAGACAAGGACAATAAAGCCATCAAATATTCTGGAGGAAGCCGCAAAAGATACCATTTATAAACAACTGGAAATCTTAGTGGTAGAAGAGGAGCCAGAGCCAGAGACCCATAGTACTGTTGATGTCCAAAGCATTAGCAGTGAGCAGACAGTGTCATATGTGGCACTGCAGAATAAGCAGGATCAGGGGAAAGTCAATGTGCCATTATTGGTTTCCAATGAAACCCAACCTGGTAAGAAAGGTATGCAGTTATGTACTGTGTGTGAAACCAGATTTGTGGGATGACATTGAGTTCATAAATCGGTTGGTTTCATGAAAGAATGGCTTAATTTAAAATAATGCTGATGTTAACAAAATTTGCTTCGTCATGCACTTTAAATAAAGCGTAAGGGAAGATTGAAAACTAACTATAATGGCTGCTAGGTAGATTTTTTCCCCTTGTTCAGATCTTAGGATATTTTAGTTGGTTATCTTATAACAAGGAAACCCCCTTTAGTGAATCAACTTTGGAACCTACTTGACTGGAAACTATTATTCATTATGTGGCATTGATTTAGCGTTTGGGATGTCTGACCTTTTTACTCGCTGTACAGGGGACACAGTTATGCTTAAAACATGTTTTCTGATAAGGAACAATTGATGATTTGGAATGCTTGGTCACCCCTATGATACTGCTTTAATTTTTTTGCCCAGGCAAATTAATCTGATGTTGTAGCCATAAATAAAGATCCAGTTATTTTTTGTGGTATTTATGGGTAGAAGAAGGTAGATCATGTCAATAAAAATTATACCACTTATAGGCAGCCCTACTCATTTGACAGCACAAGGAGACGGACTGGTCACAACAGATGCGAAGTCAGACGCAGCTGTAAACAGCAAAAAAAGATCAAAGTCAAGACAGATCTTCCAAGCAGACATCCAGCCTCTCACTGGTGAAATGCTTACTGCTGACTTCACTCAAAATATCGATGAAGATAACTTGGACGAAGAAACCAGGAAGAAGAGAAGGCTGAAAATGAAAAAGCAACCATCTTCATTTCCTTGCTCCATATGCAAGCTGGATTTTACCAATAAACAGTTGATGTTAGAGCACAGAGCGAAGCATACAAAGCTGTATAAATGTAAGGTTTGCAGCGAAGGATTCTACACTGAAGAGAAACTGAACAGGCATAATGAGAAAGAGTCGCACAACTATCCATGTGAGTGTTGTGGCAAAGTGCTTGTGAGCAAGGCCAGCCTTCAGCGACACAAAGTTGTTCATGGTGAAAAGAATCACGTCTGTGATGTCTGCAATCGTGCTTTTAAAACAGCAAGAGATATGAAAAATCACAAGCTTGGTAAGTGCTTGATTTCATATCTATATAGGCTTTTG
The DNA here is from genome assembly GCF_013076305.1 of Rhopilema esculentum. Next base: position 5,104,132 of record NW_027019809.1, on the reverse strand, counting down.
GTCCTGCATGAAAGCTTGAAAGCGTGATCATAGCATACTGAAGAGCTACGTCAGAGCGTAAATGTTGAATAATGAACCAAAAGCAAACAGAAATATATCCAGATACGGATCGACAGTAAAAACTGTGCGTTTGATTGGTTCGCAAGTAAAAACCGTGCGTTTGATTGGTTCGAAAGTAAAAACAGCGCGTTTGATTGTTTCGAAAGTAAAAACAGTGCGTTTTGATTGGCTCGAAAGTAAAAACAGCGCGTTTTGATTGGCTCAAAAGTAAAAACAGCGCGTTTTGATTGGCTCAAAAGTAAAAACAGCGCGTTTTGATTGGTTCGAAAGTAAAAACAGTGCTTTTGATTGGTTCGAAAGTAAAAACAGGGCATTTGATTGGTTCGAAAGTAAAAACAAAGCTTTTGATTGGTTCGAAAGTAAAAACAGTGCTTTTGATTGGTTCGAAAGTGAAAACAGTGCGTTTGATTGGTTCGAAAGTAAAAACAGTGCATTTGACTGGTTCAAAAGTAAAAACAGGGATTCTTAAAGAAGTTGAGGAATCCAAGAGAGAAAACAAGTTGGTGTAATATGATATTGTGAAGTTTTATGATATCATATCGTATCAAACCATAATGTATATATCTCATAAGAAGGTATGATATAAAATCATATAATGTCAGATAATTTTCGTTATGCTTTTTTTAGCTTAACCTTGCTTGTACAATCAACTGACAAACAATTAGAGTACAAAATGGCTCCAAGAAGGGGGGCGGGGCAAGAAATACATTTCTACCCTGCATCTTGGACATGCAAATATGTTGTCGGGACAGGATTGAAGAGAAGCAAGTGCAGATAAATACAATTCACAACTAATCCCAGTCTCATGTTTTGCTGATATGTCATTTCTTGTGTATATATAAACTCAATTGAATTATTTTTAACAGGTGTCCACAGTGAAGAGAAGAACTTTCTATGTGAGCATTGTGGAAAGGCCTTTGCTCGAAGGGAGAAGCTGAAGAGACACAGTCTTATCCATTCACCATCTCGACCTGTTTTCACGTGCCCGTTCAAGAATCACACGGGATGTGACAAAGTATTTTACAGAAAAGACAAGCTAACACGTCATCTTTACTCTCATTCAAAGATCAAGCCTTTCAAATGCGACCACTGCATGAAAACCTTTGCTAGGACTGATAACCTAAGGGAGCATATGAGAACACACACAGGTTTGTTTCAATGCCCTCTTCTGTTTATAATTTTTTTCTCAAGAACCGTAACGGAGTCTTTTATATCGAGCTAAAGAATCATTCACTTAAAGCGACTGCTCTGTTACAACTCCATTCATAAAACCTTGTTCAGGGGCGACGTTGGTAACGTTTCCCCAAGTATAGGGCGCTTCAGTATACGTATAGGGATTGTCAATCAAAATTAAGTTCTAAAGTGCCGCCAAAGCAGTTTCGGACCGGTGCGTTATTATCGCGATGATAGTTGGAAGTTGTTTACCAGTATGGTTAAATTCGGGGAAATAGAATTCATAAGCAGGCACACATACCCCGTCCTACTGTTATGTACGTAGCTTTATTCGCTTTCCTGTAGTCGTCTGTGCAAGATTCATAGAATGACCTGTCCTCCTTTTTGTATCCAAAATGTTTTCCCCGTTAATGCGCAGCTTATGCATCATTAGCCTGTCTAATGTTTTAGTACAAATTTTTTAAAGAGTTGTCTTAAAAAATTGATCTTTGCAAAGATATTTTCAAAGGTGCTACAGATAGTCCAACTTGCTTGCTCGCAGAGCTGACCTTTCTGTATTTCCTGGTAATCCCTAGTTTCAGAGTTCCCATTTCGTCTTTGTTTCCATTGACAGCATTGTGTTAATTCAGAAGTCTTTGCAAGTAAAATGCAATTTCCTATGCTTCTTCAGATATGTTCTTATTTCTTTTCTGTGCTCCTGCAGAACGCACCTTGATCTTCTTATATTTACCTTATTGTTTCCACCCTAGTCTATTAGAAATTAAAACTTTGTGATACATAACAAGAAATTAAACCTGCCTTGTTATTTCTACTATTTCGAGACCCGACACCTTTCTCTATTTTCAACTCATAAATGACATTCTTATCGATCGCTTTACTTTTCAACTTCTTTTTGCTCAGCATCAATACCATTGTGTTACTTTATATACTAATTTAAACTTTAGTCGTCAGTAAAAAGCATCTGCTAAGAAACCCACATTGTCACGTCTTTTATCAAGGGCATTTTCTTTCCTGCATGATTGAAGTATCATATAAGTTTTTATGCTTCTTCTGTCTAGAAGCTTTCAGTCTTTGTATCCAAGAAAATGAAATCAAATTTTGATGTTGCCTGGCATGATTATTAGTGCTGAAGAGTTCGATCAATCATTGATGTAAATCCACCAAGTATGTTTGCCATTATAATCTTTAGTAATTTTCATATAGTTTTGACATGACAATGTGTTTCATTGGTTTTACAGGTGTATTCCGGTACTATTGTACAATCTGCGGAAAGGGCCAGCCAGGACCTAAAAAGTACCAGCAGCACATGCTAAAACAGCACAGCATCGAGAACTTTGAAGTGCCAATGCCCATTGAAGACAATGCACCGTCAGAACTTATTGAGCAGCACAAAGCCGTCGTTTTAGCCGAGACGACCACCAGGGCATCTAGAGGGACCAAAGGGCGTAAAAAATCACACATGGAAATGGGCCGACCTCATGACGTTGAGCAAGATTTTGCGGCTCTTCATCATACAACAATGGTCACCTCTTATTCAACAGTATCGCTTCGGGATATTGACCCAATTGCTACCATGCATACTGGAGAACATCATTTACTACAGCAGGCAGCCGCAGCACACGAGAACCCATCGACCCCAACTGCCATCCACCCACGGCCGCCTCAAGGTGATGACTCAATTAGAGTCAATGACCACGACTCGTCGAAGCAGGAATTCACAGTGCAGGATTTGGGGAGAAATGTTCTTGAAATGGGTAGAGTTTCTGTTGCTGATATTGCCAGAACCAGCGTCCACGAGCTTGCAAGGCGAAGTATCCAAGATCTTACTCGGAATGTTCATGATCTAGGTCGAGCAAGCGTAGGGGATATCAGCCATGGCATCACAACTGTAGCAGGGGGTGATGAAATGGGCAGGGTGACACCACAGATGAACCGGCAAGAAATGAACCGACCTGTCCAGGAGATGACCCGCAATGATTTAGCCAGGGCTGTGCCTGAATTGAGATTGAAAGTACCAGAAATAAGACAAGCGGGACCAGAGATTATCAGATCCATAACTGACATCACCAGGGCCGTTCAAGAAATGCCGCGAAGAGGCCCTCAAGAAATGTCCAGGGGTGCAGACATGGTTTCAAATATCATGGTACCAGCCACACATGCGGCAGAAAGATCAATTATGGTATCCACTGTTCATGCCGACAGAGGAAATATCATGACTGTGACGTCACAAAATGATCGCCAGAATATCATGCCTCCAACTTCGCATGCAGAAAGAGGTACTTTGGATATAAGCTGTTATTTCTAAACAGTTGTCTATGACATAATGACGTCATGTTGTTGTCTTCATTGTATTTTCATATTTTGTTAATGTTCTTTCAAGTTTCAGGTGAGGGACCGTTTTGGCTGCACAGGTTTAGAAGTCTGTATCAAGTGCTTTCGAATTTATTTGCTATGTTTTCTCATATGTCGCAAGGTGCCGCCAGAGTCAAGGAAAGCTACCATCTTTCCTGTAGGTGATACCCTACAGCAGTGGCGGACACCTGGGGGGGGGGAATGTTACCCGCCAATATTTGGCTGATAACGATCTTTTGTTCTAAAACAATCGGAAAATGTTTCGCCATCTTATCAAAACAATATGCTTGCCTCCCCCCTAATATTTGACCAAGTGTCTGCCCCGGCTCTTAAGCTCTGAACACCCTCCTTAGAAAATCAATGCAAAAAGGATGTGGTTTGTTTGTATTGGCCTCTCTCCCCATCGTTGACTGTGGGACCGCCATTTTTTCTGGGCTGTGGGTGCCACAAATGCCAAGTGTCAAATATTGTTGTAAAGCATTGACTTAATGATTAAACACTGCCTTGCAAGCTACATGGTTAAAATTCCTATCAAACCGCCTTGTTACACCCTGTCAAATCACTTTTTTGAGATAACGGGTTGTTTTGTGTTGCAAAAACAGCATGGTTTTCAGTAAAAAAGTTTTCTTTTAAAAGCCGTTAACCCACACTCGTCATATTAGTTTAATTTTAAGCTTCGAAAAGGGAGAGGGTGCTACGACGTTTGCGAAAGTTTGTGACAAGCATTGTGGTAGCGAGCAGACAATTTCACATTTAGGTTTATCTTATTGCCATGTTTCAGCTTTTTGTAGTTCCCTCATTAGGCTATGCACGACTTAAATTTGTTTCTGTTGTTTGAATTTAGATGAGATAAACTTTCATCCTTGAGTTTCACATTTAGTAAAATGGCTATTTCCTGTCATTGATGGTGAAAAGAATTTTCAAAGCAATTCAACATCAAAACACTCATGTAATGTAAGGGCCCAACGCCGCAAGATGTTTGGTGTATCTTTCTGATTCAGGCCTCTTTCGCTCAAACGTAAATCTTTGCTTGAATGACTTACTGTGCTTCCCGTAACCATCCGAAAATGACGGGTCCGTCTATAGCAGTATTTTAAACTTACAGCTGATGTTTTAATTTCAGGTAACATCATGGTCCCTTCGTCGCACGCTGGCGAACGTGTTGGCATTCATCTGCTTCCTCAAAGCGTCATACAACAGAACATGCATTTCACCAATCTCTTAAACATGAACAGTGATTTAGTGTCGATCGGCGAAGCTGTAGTTCGTAATCAAGGACTTCCTGTTATGAGTTCTATTTTCAAGACATTTCACGGACAATCGATGCAGTAGTTATTACTTGTTTTCAATTGGCTTCACGTGGATGCACGGAATTGCAGGTGACGCATTATCCAGAAGTTTGTACATAATCTATGCGCATGCCCAGGACATGACACCGCCAAGAACATCAGGGACGTGTGCCAACATTACTGCGTAAATTTTGGTTGGCAACTACTATTTCTTTGACTGACAGAGAAAAATCCGCCCGGTTTAACAACATAACCCAGTCCGGTACTTTGATCTTTATAAGTTGAAGGAAAATAATGTTAATATATACGTAACACAATCTACATTTTGCTGAAGTTTTACTATCTACAAAATTTGCCTACTTAGAAACGCCGGAGGAGAGGTTTTGAGGGCTGTTTGGGTGACGTCATGTCTGTAATATTAGCAATGATATGTGCTGAATTTTTGAGTAGAGTTTACCTCTAATTATGATTCATGGAGAACAAGACATAACCAAGTGAACCCTTAATATAAGAGCATTATTATGAATTTTCAATCATTCTTTAACTCCAGAGATGACAGAACTAATTCTGATTTTAGATTGAAAGCATTTCACTAAATAATATTTAGTCATGTGACAGTAGCCTCGTATCGGCTGCTGTTGTAATGGAAGGTAGATATTCCATTTAAATTTGTTAGCTCGTCTGCCTGGAAATCTAGTATTCTTTTTCATTCCTTTAACTTGTTTTATCACAATATATGGTTGTAAAGATATGTATGTATTTGTTTTAAAAAGTTCTTTAAGTTCCCTAGTCGTTATAATTTTGGCAGTCCAAATTGTTTATTGCCTTTTGACAGTGTTTTACTATTATCCTTTTATTCCCTTCAGCTGTGTGATAGATAGAGATAAGATTGTATGTTATAAGTATATGAATGAAACTGTCGACCTATTTCCCCGTCATTAAGCAAAATGCATTGAAAATAATTATTTAATTTCATGGTCCCAGCGCTTTACTTACATCGACAGGTGATTGTCCTGTCGCGCCAAGAACTTCTGTATGCTTCTCGCCTAGCAATAAGTGTCTGTGACAAATACGATCTAGTCTCTTCTAAGATGCTACCTTTATAAAGCGACCACCCTATCAAAGGACCACCTCACCTACCACCGGTATTTTTAGGCAATTGATCTTTGGTTTGGATTGATGTACTTCCACCGTGACGCGTTACAGAAGACTTTCACACAGAAGACTATGAGAGGATCAGTACATATAATACAGGCTGAGATGTAGCCACTTGGTTCTGAAATGTATGGACCAAGCAAATACATAAGCAAAAAGGTTCTATGATGTAATTTCAGATTATAAGACCCAAATGTACAGATATGCTATATAATGAAATCGCTTGGCAGCTTTTAACATGTTTTGTAGGGAGTAGACCATATATTGTTGCCATAATGTTACAGGTGTATTAATTGTTAGCCGAACATGATTATGTAGAACGTTGTGTAAATATATACGGTACATTGAATTCTGGCTGTTTTCTCCTTGTCTGGATCAGAATGCAGTACAGTGTTGAGTTAGGGACGGTAGAAGTGTGAGAGGTGATTTTAATTACATCGTTTGGATGGTAGAGCAAAGAAAACACACTCTTAACATTTTCATATCTTGATTGATAACTGAACGAGGTTAAAAAGATAACTGAACTACGATATATAGAGCTGGGGATTATATAGTGTCTACAATAAGTCATTACACGTGATTAAAATAGGCTATGTGACCTGGGGAGCGTCCTACTACAGAAGGTGGAGGGGGGCTGGGGAAAGTAAGCACTCCACCTCGGTGTTTGTCAACCCATGTTTGATCCCGGGCACATTTCCATTGAAAAAATCACAAGGAACACCATCAACGTAGAATATTAGGAGTATTATCTAAGTCGTTCACATCGAAGTATGAATGATCTTGGACAGGAATCGAAAAATACAAAGCAAAAGTATCTTAGAAAAAAATAGAATATTTTTATTACCCAATGTGAAACCTGGGCCTGTCTTTAAGACCAATCAGATGAAATTGAAGAATTCTCCACAACATGCCAGACAGTACCTGACGGCACACTATTTGCCACGGCACAGTGGTTGAAAAACAGTGCTCTACTTAATAAAATTTCAAAACTACTCAAGACAAAAGATTCCCCATAACGTTTTTCCTTACTTTCTCGTCCCCATAGATCACACACAAATTTAGGAACGCTGTCTCCTGCATGGGTAAGAGCTGCGTTTAAAGAGATAGAAAAGCAAATTTGAGAAAAGTCCAGTACACTATCATAGGTTTTAACCATAGCCTGTGTTCCAGGTCCCTAATTTGAAGATAAAGGACCTGGAGCAAAGTCTACAAAAGGTTACTTCCTTTGTCTCCATTTCCTATTCATTCTCGCTGAACATGAGCAGTTTCTCTTTGTATGATCTCTATGCAGTCAAGCGCTTCTAAAATAGAATTAATGCTTGCAAAATAGAACATATTGATCATCAATATGGTTACGTGTAAGACTGTGACAGGAAAAAGGAACGTGTTTAAACAAACGTCGTATTAGCTTGCAAAGAAAATTGATTGTCCAGTCTTTTACTTTCATAAGATTATTCCAGCAAATAAGAGATTTAGGAAAAACCAAAAGGAGCTGTAAAAAAGGGTAGTAATGTCCGACAGGGCTGTGTTGATTCAAATTGGCCTGTTTGTTCTGATGAAGATATGAAAAGGTTTTACAATTTTCAATAAATAAAAATTTTTGTTATACATGAAATGCTTTCCTTCGAGTTGTACTCAAAATAATTTAAAGATAAAGAAAAAACCATCCAGGTAACACAGCTTTAGCTTTGTAAGGGACAGGGTTTATTAATATCTTAACAAAAAGAGATAGCAAAATTGGGTTTTGTTGTCCAAATGTGGACCAGCAATTTCCGTTTATTTCACAACATTGTTTCAAACACGAAACTCCTGTGAATGCAAACATAATATAATAACAGAAAAACAGAATACAGCTAATGATAACTGCTAGAGAAACTAAAGACCCAGGGGGTACTCATATATATTTAGGATTGGGGCGCTCAGGCTTGGTACGAGCCATCAGCCCAAAAAAATAATTTTTAGCAAACAATATTTTTCTTGCCTTGCACACCCAAAAAAATAACAAATTGTTAGCCAATTGTTAGCTTTGTGGGATTATGATGTGTCAATTAATCCTTATATCATTCTGGATACTCTTATGATTATGAAGTTTTCATCTGCAATAAATGAAAAATGAATCATGTTTAGTGTGTAAACCTTTTTTTCCTCTATTTTTTAAAATTTTCTCACATTCAAAACCCCAAAAAAAATCATTCGGCATTTCATGAACCTAAAAAAGTAATTGCACAATTGGCTGACCCAGAAAAATAACTTTCGCTCAAATTTTAGTTCCAAAAAGTAACCTGAGCACCCCTATCTTAAATATATATGAGTATCCCCCTGGGACTTTAAGAATATCGTCTTTCGGGAAGAGGGGGCTATATTTGGCTCTAAACCAGGGGTGGGGTACTATCCTATAAAGAAAGGAAGGGAGCTGTGATATAGGCAGCTTCTAGAAGCAACACCCATGACGTTTTGGAATCATTAAAACAGTTCACCAACTCAAAAAGGTCAATAGGAAATAGCGAATTCACTGATGGTTGGTAGCCGTGCTCGCTTGTTAAAGGGAGAGGGGGTGAGGGTGGCCAGAGTCCCCCGAAATCTCTCTGAATTTTAACAAGGAGAATTGGCCCTTGAGTCCTCTTCATGACATCCCTGTCTTGCACATCACTATCCAAGATGCTACAAAATGACGCTTATAGTCTATACATACACTCTCTTTTTTATAAGAACACACATTTCAAGAACACAGAGGCTGAGACAGATTTAGCGGGGGTTGTAGGGGTGTGACACCCCCTAATATTTCTGTGTCCATCGGTAAATTTTGCTTCCATTCGGTAAGAAACATTTTTGGTAGGCCTAATCAGTAGTAACAAAATAACGCCACGTTTTTACATTATTAATCTTCTTATCTTCTTTACCGTAAAGTTTAAAACCTAATCTTGAAAATGGGAGTTTCTATCATTTTCCAGTGACCCGAAGGGTGTGGCGCCAAAATCCAATTAATATCTAACACCTCCCCCCAATCATTGTTGCTTAAATCCGTCCCTGCACAGCAGAGGCTCGATTGGTAAAAAATAAGCTTTATTCATCGATGCAAAAATTATGCGAAAGTATCAATTACGAAAATATCAAAAACTTTTTCAACAATTGTAGCTAAAAAGAGCGTTTCTCTAGTTCTCCGGGAGACTGAAGGGCGTGGCCACAGACATTTTTTGGGGGTCCAATTTTGTTAATCACCCCTGGGTCCGAGCTGGTTGTCGACGGCCCTGGTGGCTGGTGCTGCCACAGCACTGATAAATTAGATAAGATCATGATTATTATTAGTAACAAAAGGTCTATGACGACACAAGCTTGATCCTGCCGACAGTACATTGGGCAACTTCTTTGTGAGGAGGCAGGTGCTGAGGTGTTGTCTGTTAATCGAGGGCAGAACCCAGGGATGTAGGGTTAGTTTTAATAAAAAGGACGATGAGGTGACACTGAAAGTTCGCTGCAAAGATGCAAAGAATCCTCGAAGACCATGTTAACAGAATCAATACGAAAGTAAATGGGAGAAACATCCTGCTAGCCACCGGTGTTACATGTCTAGGGGCCTATGGTGCACGGAAACTGTTTCAATGCGCCTACCCAAAAATCGTAGACAAGTTTCAAGGCAATTCTTCGGTTGATAATGCCAAAAGGAGTATTAATTTCTTGACGACGCCTCCAGATGATGGCGAAGTTGCTAAAAATGAAAAGAAACCGGGCTCACCACGTGTCAATTTTGATTTTGTGAAAGAGCTTTACAAATTGATTCGTGTTATTTTGCCTGGAATATGGACAAAAGAATTTGGATTTCTCACGCTTCATTCTGGTGCACTTGTAACCAGAACGTTTTTATCCATATATGTTGCTGCTTTAGATGGTCGACTGGCAAGAAGCATTGTTCAGAAAGATGTTAAGAAGTTTTTAGCATATTTGTTAAAATGGATACTGGTTGCAGTTCCATGTTCATTTATAAACAGTTTGCTTAGGTATCTGGAGAAAAAATTAAGCCTCGCATTTAGGAACAGGCTTGTTACACATTCATACAATCTCTACTTTGATAAGCAAACTTATTATAAAATTGGAAACTTAGATAATAGGCTTGTAAACCCAGATGAATGTTTGACAGAAGATCTAAGACTTTTTGCAGATTCAGTGGCACATCTTTACTCCCACATAACTAAGCCATTGCTAGATATCATTGTCATTTGTTTCACATTGAAAGGAATTGCCTCAAAACGTGGCAGTTCTTGGGCTGTGCCACTGTCACTGGCAACACTTGTCACATTTGCCACCAGTGAAATTTTGAAGACATTTTCACCTCGTTTTGGGAAGCTTGTATCTGAAGAATCACAAAAACGTGGATACCTCAGGTATATTCACTCAAGGATAATCACAAACTCAGAAGAGATCGCTTTTTATGGTGGACACAAGGTAAAGATCAATGGAATTGATTTTGGCATCAAATTTGTTTATATTTTTGATATTTCTTGACATCTATGATTCTGGGAAGGGTGTTGGTATTTTCCAGCCTATCCCCAAAGTTCAATATTGTAAACTCTGAGCAGTTCACCAATTCCACATTACACAATCACTGGCTCTACATTTCTTGCACTGGATTTGTGTTTAACATATGCTCAAAAGCTAAGACTAGAACTAAAGTTCATTTACAAGCTTTTTAAACAGCCACAAACACTAATATCTATGATAATAAAGCCGGTAAAAGCTTCTGAGACAAATGCCATAGCATAAGCAAAGTGGCAGAAATGTACAACTGGATTTGAGTATTTCACTTCCAAATATGACAATTTTCAGTTCAGTTCAGTTTTCATTTTTTAAATTCCACTACATACAATTTATCAATAACAAGACAAGCATACATCTAAAATACAAGAAATTAATACAATATACCAATACAAAACATAGACACAAGATAGATTGTATGGAAGGAATTACTTACAGGAGGAGCTCTCTCAGTAGTTAGACTAATCGAGGAGACACCACCCCCTATTATAAAAGTATCTCATATAAAATTGATTTCTTTAATTGACATTATGATGTTGACAAAACTACTTGATGGGCAGATGGTGACATTTTTGATATCCACTTTTCCAAAATTTAGTAATTAGTTTCAAATAGGAAAGCTTTGATTTTTTGACGAAAGCTATTAACAGATGGAGATTGTTTTATTTCCACAGGAGTGTCATTCCAGTATTTAGCTCCACAATAACGCACTGACCTGAGACCATATTGCAGGGTATTTTTTTGGGTTAGGAAAATATTATTTTTGATGACTTGCCGAGTACCATATTGATGAACAGACACATTTTTTCTTATAATAGACAAAAATATGACAACATTGAGCTACGGAAATAGGTGCAAATGAGTTGAAAAGCCATCATCAGATTCTCATGTTACTTAAGCCATCTGTATGTCAAAAGTCGGCCAATGTGTGATACCAGGGTCATAAGATTTTTTCTTGTTGGCACCTCTCTATTTTCTCTCCAAGGTAAACCCCCTAGCATGGCAGTTAGATATGGCACTAAATTAGTTTCTATAACCCTTCAAAGTAATTGATTCTGATCACTGTCTTTATTTAACATTTAATTGTGATAATTTGTTTTTAGGTGGAACTTAACTTGCTGAAAAGAAGCTACAAAGCACTGTCAAATCAGATTGAACTCATATTGTCAAAACGTCTTTGGTACATTATGCTGGAGCAATTTTTGATGAAATATTTATGGAGTGCTAGTGGAATGGTGATGACGGCCCTACCAATTATTTATGGTTCAGGTATGCATACATTTTATAAATCCCTATTAATTTAAAAACTTTCTGGAAATGCATTTGCTTATAATATGTAACAAAATGTACCAATGAGGTGTTACACTCATGATGTATAGAATAGGAAGGTTGCCTAATGATTGCATTAAGTGTGAAACTCTTGATCTATGCACCAAAAGCATGTGCAGCTCTGCGTATCTCATCTATCTCATATTTTTCTCTCTCATATATTCAAGATGCCAGCCTGAGTTGAAAGGATTTTGCATGTACCCAAAGCATGTGTATTAATAGCTTTTAATTTACGCTATCTTACAATTCAAATACTCCAGGAGCAGACCTGGGCATAAGAACTTTGGCAGGTGGGCGGTAGATTGCTCTCTTTGTTAGACACCGGCAGATGTATTTAACAAAATGTAAAGTTTATTAATTTAGTGTTTTGAATACATTTTCAAAAGACCACATGATTTAGTAAGAAAATATTAAAGACAAGAGAGTCTTGAAGCTCAAGAAGGAAATTAGTAGATGTCAAATACTGCAACTGAAAAAATGAAAAAGTTCTATCTACTGTTGTCCTATTTATAAAATTCTTCCATGCTTGAATCTGGTTCTTATTCACTTATTCTTAAAATGTCCTCTATTTCTCAACTCAACAACTGATTTGTTGTAAAAACTGATTTACAGCCTAGACAGTGGTGAAGCCAGGTTTGGTTGGACAGTCAGGCCCAGATACGGATATGTCATGCCTTTTTGACCATGCCCAATAATAAAATGCCTACTTATAATGTGAAAACTTATTCTTGGTGAATCAACCATAGGGAATTGGAACAATTTTGCAACAAAATTAGTTCTTTTTGTGATGGTCAAAGAGCTCTTTTGTAAAATTTTCATTTTCATATGGTAATGTCAAAAGGCAATCAAAAGTATATATGTAAAATTTTCAGAATGACTGGCTTCTGATTTTTGGCTAGTACAGCAATTTCATCATTTAGCTTATAGGGGATTTTGAATTCTTTTGGGAAAAAGGAAGAAAATAACACAGAAATAATTTTCTAATTTACATTACTCTGGCTCTCAACAAGTATAGTGCAAAAAAGACACCTTTATTTATAAAGATTCATTAGCAAATAACATATTATTCACACTTTTCAAGTTCATATTTCCACACATGAACTTAAATCAACAGAATAAATGTTATTGTGAATTTTTCAAATTCAGTACATTGCAGTGTAATAACACACTTTAGCTCTGCCTCCTCACAATGGCATACAAAGAAGGTCCAAACAACGTTGGAATATCGATACAATTCACTTTTAATGAGCGGCATATTGTACCAATTTTTCTTAGAATAGACAAAAATATCTGCATTTAAAAAACATTTGAGTACAAGTAGATGGGCCGTTAAGAAAGATAGAAAAGATTATTTGAGTACAAATTTCCGATGTAGCACTAATCCATGGAATATCATCCTCAATATTTCTATGTGATTAACATAACCAAGTTATGGTCTCTGGAATGAATGGAGGTTAAAGATATTACAAAGATTTTACTTAGAAATTGGTTGAGAACCGAATGATTGATGGCCCTTCTTGAATGATTAAGGAGGCTGCTAGGGCCCGCACAGAAGGTCACTCATAACAAATGGCAAAGCCTGTTTAGGAAGAGACACTCCTACCACTTTCCTCTACTTCTTGGTTTCTTCTTTATGCGCAAGCATATATAACTATATATTTGTTTTAAGCTTACATTTGTCTTTGTTTCCAGAATACAGTGGTTACCTGAATTCCTGGAGATTAGTTGGAATTTAAACCTGGAATTGGTTCTAATAAACTAAGAAAATCTTTTTCTGTTAAGTGGACACTATTAAAAGAACTTACTTTGACTCTTTTGTAGACAATTTGCCCAATGATGAGATAAAAGATGGTGGAGATGCAATCAGTGAAAGAGCTCAAGCTTTTACAATATCACGTAATCTTTTGGTTTCTGGTGCAGATGCCATTGAGAGAATATTTTCATCTTATAAAGAGGTTAGCATTTGGGTAATTCTGTATGAAATTGACAAAAAATTCATGAATTTATCCACCACCACAGAATTTGCAATTTTTTTGTATAAATGTTGCCTAATAAGAAACCAGTGGCGAACCAGTTTTTGGCCACTGGCCTAGAAAGAAAGTTTAGACCAGTGATTTTGACAGCCAAATTTCTGCATTTTTGGTATTTTTTCAAACCAAAAATGCAGAAATTTGGTCTTTTGCTCAAGAAGTAAAAGTTGGCTGAATTCTGACCTCATGTTGAAAAAACAACAAAGATACAAAGAAAACAACAATTTTTTGCACAGAAGATATTCAACACTCTTCAAAAATAAGTTCAAAATTGGAATTTACGAAACATGACAAAAATAAAAAGATATCAGACAGTTCAAGATAAAGGCTAGGGAAAGCTTTTGTAACCTTCGAAGCCAATTTTTATAACAGTATTACTCCTCACATTAACAATTTTTATAACAGTATTTTATAACAGTATTACTCAGCAAAAATCGAGCTTTCTTGTATATTTCGTTTAAGTGGTCTAATTTAACTTTCAACCGTAAGATATTTGGCCACCAACCACTCCAAAAATCTGGCAACCCTGGACGTGGCAACTTAGACAAGCTGAAGATTTGTGAAAACATTCCAAGCACAATGTTTTGCAAAAACACATCTTTTGTTTTTTCATGTTTTCATAAAAACTTTTATTAGGAAATGTTTTTGACTGAAAATGATTTTTTGGCTAACAGAATGAGCCAAGATGTTGTAATCTGGTGTCAAAATGAACAAAAAGTGGATAAGGGCGATAAGGTCATATTTGGCAATATCATTTAAAAGAAATATCTTCTATAATTGACAAAGGGTGTAGCAATGATCTGTTGCTAAAATGTTTCTATTTTAAAAGTTACCTAGTTTTTGTCTACCTAATCCCTCCAGTCAGTTGTACTTTCCTACAGCAGTTACTTACACCCCTTCTCCAACAAGCCAAATTTAAAGGCTAGGACAAATGTATATATAGGAGCAGACAATCTTACATTGTCACAAGGGCTTACCAAGGCTTAAGCATCTAGACTTTTACAAGCTGACTTGAAGGTCTGTATTACTCTCTTTGAGATCATATTAAAAGATGATTGAATAAATTCCTCTTGTAACTTTGACGGCTGAGCCCGAGATAAAAGCTGTAAGCATTTGATATGCTTAATGTATAGGTGTCTTGTGATAATGGAGAGTAAAACCGATAGCTGTACTTAGACTATATAGCTTAAATTTAGCAAGTGAAGTTTAGGCCCCTATTTTTCTCTCTTTTTTGGTGACAATCATCTGTTCATAAACGATTTTTTTTGCTTTTCACTCTAATAGCCATTGCCTTCCTTAGTTTATTTGAAACAATTGACTTGCTTTGTGAAAATATAGAGGGCGCTTTGCGGCATACTGAAATTTAGAGTTGCCGTCAGTGTCGAGGCTTGGAAGCTCAAATGTTAGCAACTGTTTTCTAAGTTAGCTCAAACTTAACCATTTAAACAACCAGTTTCTAAGTAGCCATTTAGAATACCTAAAACAGGACTAAACCACCCCTGAAAGCTTTCTAATGTTGAAAAGATATTTGGGGAACATCAAAAAGGCCGATTTGTCTCTCAATTAAAACAACTGCAAATTCAAAAAGGTACCCTTTGCCCTCAAGACTCTTTATCAAAAAGACCACCCAGTTACTTTTCAATCAATAAGATTGAATGGCGTCATTAACACATTGCAAATGAATTGATCTAACTTTTAGCGACATTTTCATTTCGAATTTGTAGCCGCTTCAGGAAGTAGGCTAGAATTTGTCAGCTTACATTTGGTGAGAGCATAAACAAAATGTCAAAAATTTATCGCTGCAGTTGTATTATATATTTATTACGATGATAAAAAATCAAATGTTACTAAGGAACTAGACACAAGTTGAATGTTACTAAAGTAGAAGAATATGAAAACTTTTTTAACACATTGTCAAGTTATGTTCAAGTTATTGCTGCTTTCGTTACAGATAATCGAGCTTGCTGGATATACACACAGAGTCTCGCAAATGATAAATGTTTTTGAAGACATAAACAAAGGGCATTTTGTCAAGACTGGTAAATTGAAAGAGATATCACAAGCGAAAAATTATGGTGTTCTGGAAGTAGATTCTTTAGATGGGGGTCTGGGTCATGGCCAAGTCGTTGATCTGCAAGGATTGATGAAGGTTCAAGCCAAGAAGACTGATGGTGACATTATGCTGCAGAATATATCAATCATTACACCCGGGGGTGATGTCGTTGTTCCAAATTTGTCGTTACAGGTGATTCTCTTTGTAATTGGTTTAAGGGGGCATGAAAAACAGTGCAGGTATTTTGGTTTGTGCTGAGTGTGGAAGGTGCCAGCTTGGAGCATTATGGATGAAAACCTCCTTGCATATTGACTTTTGCGTGTTAATGTTGCATATAAAATTTTGCTTATTTATTTTTACCTTAATCCCTTAGCACAATCCCCTAATCAACTCCTCTTTAATCTTGATTTGATTGACGCCTTAAACAACACCACCTAAACTCATAATCCATTTCTAGAACCCTGTGGGCTAAACTCATTAAAGCCTGGTTATTAGACAGAGTAACATCATTTTTAAGGTGGACTCGTAACCAGAGGTAGACCATTACTAGCTGAATAAAATGCTACCGACTTTGTCAGTGCTTTAAGAAAAGATCGTACATTACCAATTAAAGAAGCATCTAAAAAGCCAAAACAAACTCTGCTTACACCATTTTGCATTCAAAAGGTACACGGTACAAAGAAATGTCGATTGAATTTTATAAATAAATTGTTCAAGAATTCTGAATGGGTACTTTCCACAGCTTGTTCACTTTTTATCTTACTAGAAGCGAACAGTCCTGCAATTTTCATTGAATTCTAGCAAAAATCAATGAGTGTGATGTTCCACAGGACTCGTGTTTGGTACCCTTACTTGCATTTTCTACCAGAACGATTTTAAAAACGATTATAAATCTATGCCGATGATGCATACCTCGGTAAGTATCGCTTAAGAAGGCCTCGACGAGCTGAAACCAGATTTCTGAAGTGAGCTGGGTAGGATATCGAATCTGATGAGGATTAATAGAACTAAACTTAAAAAAACAGACGATGACTTAACGGACTCGCTCCCGATATTGCTTCGAGGAAATCACGTCGAGGATCCAGTCGAAGAAAGCCTTAACTGAAAAGGGGCCCACAAAACCTTCAGTTTGAAATAGAAAATCTCTTCCGTCTATTTATGCCGAGCTTTTTGTATAATCTAGCAAGTGTTAGTAAGTTTATTTGCATCCCCTCTTTCCATTTACAGGTTTTCTGTACGTATCTCTTGTGTCCCATCTTTTCACTTTGTAAACAGACATTTCGATTTAAGAATATTCCATTTATTTGACTTTCATGTTTGCTTACTCATAATCCCGCGTCTTGTCTTTCATAGATTGACTCGAGCACCCATCTGCTAATCGCCGGACCAAATGGTTGTGGAAAGAGCTCCTTGTTCAGGATACTAAGTGGATTGTGGCCTGTTTTCGGAGATGGTCAGCTTGCAATCCCTTCACCTCAAGAAATGTTCTACATTCCACAAAGGTATATACTTTTCTTAGACTGTTTAATTTTAATTTTTCTTAGAAACCTGTGGGCTGTTTATATATCTGTTTTTAAGAAAAGTTTAATTTTACTTCGTTGTTTAATTTTAAACTCTTTTAATTTTAGGCCTTACATGACTGTTGGTTCCTTGCGAGATCAGGTGATTTACCCAGACACCTTTGCGGACTTTAAATCAAAAGGAGTGACAGAGGCAGAATTAGCTGAAATTCTTGACAATGTATATCTTGGGTATCTCGTTGCAAGAGAAGGGGGTGAGTTTGTGTTCCATTGACTTTTGTTTATTGGCATATTGTATTGGATAGGATGTGTAAAAATTAGAGTGACAGAGGCCAGTTCTTTCCAAGATACAACTTTAAAGGCAGGGTCGCAACAGGAAATGATGCAATAAACTTCAGGCAATTTCTAATACACCACTCCAATTAACAGCCTCGTTCGGGACATTTCGCAAAATACGAAATTTTTGACTTCGGGTTTGGACGAATTCTATATAGGATGAATTTTGGTGCTAAAGGCAGAGCTTGGATCAAGGATTTTTATGAGCAACTTGAAGAAAGTTTTGACTAGTTTTCAAAATAGTGCTATGTTATTAAACTTTTATTTTAAATACATTTACTTTTATGTTAGGATTTCATTTAACTTGAATGATAATTATCTCAACCAAACCTGAAGTCACTGATAACTTAGCAAGCATGAACTAATAACTAACCACCAATTGTTGTATCTGTTGTAAAGGTTATGTGTCTATCGCAGAGGGTTTTTTTCTTAAGGAATCGATTCTCTGCCATTTGGACATGGTCTGAGGAAAACGTTTTGCTTAAGTACCTTGACATTTATTTAGGTAGGAGATCTATTTAGCCTAACGTTCCACTCACCGCCCAGCTCCAGTGTTTAGTCTCTAGTGACAAGTAAGAATAGTATGAAAATAAAAGTAACAGTTAAAAATAGACGGGAATCAGTATAACGTCAATCCAATGAAAACACAAGCAATATAGTCATACAATAGAGAAACGTTTTGTCTATTAACTAACCATTGCTTACTGTCTATAACTTTCAATACACGTTGTTAGGTATTTTGACACCATCGCAATGAATTTTATGAACTGATTGATATACAGTAAGAACCTGCATATAATAAAACCCCTTATATAAGAAAGAGGCCTCATTTTCTTCAAAAAGGGCTCATTTTATATAAAACAATTTCAGGCCTGAAATTAAAATGTATCTTATTTTTAAGTATAAACAGTCGTGTTTTTTTATTTTCTATTTATGCTCTAGGATGGTTGTAGTGTGTGTATTCTATTGATATGAAAATTCATACTGTAGATTATGTATTACATAGTACTATCAGTAATATTAAATACACATATTAAATACTGTCATATAGCTTGACTTGATTTGAATTGACAGTACCTATTGATAAGAAACTTGGACCCGGGTGATATAATGTCTCTGTTAATAAGAAACTTTCTGAGGCCTCAGTTTAAAAAAAGCGGTTTCTTATATGTGGGTACTTACTATCCTCGTATTATATGACTCTGACGTCCACATTTGTTGTTCTTGTCGTAGGCTGGGATGCAGTTAACGATTGGATGGATGTGTTGTCCGGAGGTGAAAAGCAACGAATGGGAATGGCCAGATTGTTTTATCACATGTGAGTAGCTGAAGTTGAAGGGCCCAGGGGTAGTGCTAAGGGAAAGCAATTTTGGGGGTATAGCTATTGGGTTACAGATTACAGATTTAGCTGGAGGGGCTAAGCTGAGCCAAAATCAAAACACTCTGCAATGAGTCTGCAAAAGTTGATTTTATGATTTAATTCGAAGACCAAAAGCTTCAAGTTAGATTGAAATAAGTCTGTCAACAAATGCAAAATGTCCGAATTTGCATACTTTTATTAAACTGGAAATATATTAATGACGAACAACAATTTTCGTGAAGCCAAAAAGAACATTGACTACATAGTATACAGATCAAACATTTGTTTGGAGATTCCTGTATTGGGTGGAAATTCTTGTAGAGCACTCTTTGGAACTGAAAACAACTTGTAGAGCACCCTTTGGAGCTTGTCTTGATCTCGTCTGCAAATGATTTATCCAAGTTTCCCCATGTTGATTTTCATACATAATTTCTCATCGTAATTTCTAATCCTAATTTCTAAAACAAGAATGAAAAACAATTTTAAGACACTCTTTCATAAAAATAAAAGCGACAAAATATTCGATTGTGTAGCAGAAAACTTTCCACCGAGAATGGCATTTTTTGCCTGATTTGCTGTCAAATTTAGAGATTTATTCAACCTTAGGGGGTTGCAGTCCCAGGCCTGGCCATAAGACTTTTAGCAGGTGGGCAGTAAACAGCTCTCCTTGTAGTTTTCAGGTAGGCTTTAAGAATAGAATAAAAAAAATTGATTTCAAGGAGAGCAATTTGCTTTTTAGAACAATTTAGGAGAGCCTGGAGGGGAGCAAGAGCTGTGGCTCTCCTCAAATGGCCTGGCCTGCAGCCCCAAACCCGCGTGCGTTTATGCACTTAGTGACTGTAATGTTTTCTGTATCTCGCTTAAAGATCCGCGTTACCTAATGTGTTTGTTCTTCTCAGGCCAAAGTATGCCTTGCTCGATGAATGCACTAGTGCTGTCAGTATTGATGTCGAGGGCAGCATTTTCCAGAAAGCCAAGGATCGTGGGATAGCGTTGTTAACTATTTCCCATCGGCCATCTTTGTGGTAAGTTTGTGATTTGTTAGAATTTCTGAGTATGTTATTTCTGAAGGTGGTACTCTCATATAAGTAAGCACCATAGAGAGTCTCCAAGAAGCCTTGATATCTTTTATAGTTTATCCTATGTGTTGCGTCATCTTTATCCTATGGTTTCTTATAGTACTGTATCGTATGCCTTTGATATCGAGTTCTATCATACCGAATTGTATCGCGTTTTTAATATCGCTATGTCTGGTTTTGTAGCGTATCATATGATAGCAAGTCATGCTGTATGTATGGTGTTGTAACCGTACAATTTAATACTGTTTTGTATCGTATAATTTATCTATCAATTTACAAGACTTTCTTGTGTATCACATCACGTTACATTTTGCGAAATATCATTGTGACACAGAAAGGTCATTTTTGCTTCATTTCTTTGAAAGTTTTCAAGTATTCATCTTTATGTTAAATTTGAGTGATTCTGTGTGTTTTTGTAATTTTTTCCAGTTTCCAAGTGTTTATTTTATTACCTTTATAGAGTGACTTTCGCGGCATAAAATTTGTCCCTTTTCTAATTATTACAAAAGCTTCCCACGTTATAAGAAAAAGAATAAATAAAGATGATTCCTTAAACTCCGATTATAGTTCCCCTCGAATATAGTCCCCCAAATGTAAGCCCCCAGAAAAGTGTATTTGAAACGTTATAAGTCTCGAGCTTCTATTCGGAATTGGACGGTATCTTGTCTTGGAAGGGGCAAGGGGGAATAAACATAGGCAAGTGGGGATAAGCCGGGGGGGGGGGGTGATGGGTGAAAGTATTAAAAATATTTTTGTGAAGGATATGTTTGTTGAGAATGATTGATTAATTTTAGTTTTTCTATTTCGTATTTATGTCTTTTTTACTTTGTAGGAAATTTCACACACATTTGCTACAGTTTGATGGTGAAGGAGGTTGGCGGTTGGAAATGCTTAATACTGCCACACGGCTCACACTGCGTGAAGAAAAAGAGAAGCTAGAAACACAGCTTGCGGGAGTCCCTGAAATGCAGCGAAGGCTGAACGAGCTTTGTACTCTTCTTGGTGAAGATTCTGTCTTGAACATAGCAATAGATCAATAGCGAGTTGTCAGATTTATCACGTAATTTCATCTTCAAATTATAGGCTCTTTAAATTGTTTCTTAACCTAGTAATTTCTGAATGTGTTCATAAAATTCATGTTAATGTTTGTTTGGTAATCTATTTTTATTTTTGAGATAGAGCAACATTTTAACGTTTTGTTCGATGCTCTAGTAAGGGGGAAGGGGGACTATCCTGGACCTAAATTTGCTGACGTCAGACAGCTCCTCGGAGTAGGCTTTCGTTTTACAAAGACTTTTGCTAATGTATCGTAGCAATGGATGTCTTACTTGCAGTCGAGCAACATCGTTTATGGACCATTGAGAATATCTTTATTTGCACGTGACTGATAAGATAAAGCTAATTGGCCCAAAAAATGACAGGTTTGATTGAAACTTTCTCATTTTAAGGCTCTTTATGCTTATCAAATTCAATGAGACATTTGAAACAACAGCGCTTTTCAAGTATTTCTTGGCTGCAATTTCGACTTAAACTGTATCTTTTCAAAATTAGTCGCTGAAAAGTAGGCATACTTTTGTCATAAATAGAAATTTCCATTGCCAATGGCGTTTATTGTAATTGGATGCATTGAATTTGAAATGTTTGTCAATTGTTGACAATTGTTCAACTTATTGGTGAGAATATTTAATTTTGAGAATTAGAAAGCTGCCTGTTTTAAGAAATATATGCTTTGGAAAGAAACTTCTTACATTTTTGCATTCTTCTGCAGTTGCCTTAATTGAAAATTATCTGGTTATTCCTTACTGTAGTGTCCAAACTACGTTATTTTTCGTGCAAATTTTCGATGCATTTTGTCTGAAACTTGAGCTAGAATGACTTTCCTCAGAAGACCAAGGAAGTGAAATTTACTGGAAAAAGTGAAGTTTCATTAAATTATTTTTTTGAGTGCCCACAAGTGAAGAAGCTCTTCCCACCCACAAGAAACTCGTAAGGATCGCCTTACCATAGGCAAGTTGCTAGTCTCTTTGAGTAAGAATGGTGAGCACCTCTTCCCGCCTACTTACAACACTGGCAAATATCACCAGACCATACACGAATCACGCAAGCCAAGCGTGTCTTCCGATCGTCATTACAGAAAAAAACAGAAATTCTACCGTGACATACCATGACTGCCAATTGCAATATTCTTTGCAAAACAGTTCGACACTGCTGCGCTTGAAATTTGTACAAATTTTTTTATTATTTAGTTTTTATCATATCTCAGTAAAAAAAGATATAAAAGTTCTCATACGAGTCACAAGAAAGGGGTCTTTTTAAGTTCTCCCGGATGAGCTTGATAAACGCCGGGCATTCACACAATCAGTATTCAAAACATCTGGCTTTTCAAATAAGAAGGGTCATGACAGTTGAACATCGCAATGAAGTTGTGTGGAATGGACCTTGTCTGCAGATTTGATCTACAATCATGGACAAAATATAATTAGACAATCCAACAAACGGTGACATCCCCTTTCCCCCTTACTTCATTGTTGAATGAGAGCCAGATGACCATCATGTTCTTTCCTTGCTGCCTCACATTGACCTCAACATTGATATGGGGGAGGGGCATTAGCGGACACCCGGGGGATGCCCCAATACTTTGGAAGACAATAGTCCTTTGTTCTAAAACAATGGACAAATGTGATGTCATCTTAACAAAACTGTAGGCTTGTCACCCACAATGCCTGGCCAAGTGTGCGCCACTGTGGGGAGGTGATGGACAAATATCTGTTTGTCTCATAATTTTTGTCCAAGATTGTAGTTGTTGCTGCTGACCATTGCGGTAGTATATAAAAGGCTAAATAAATTTTCTCGAGACTAAAAAATGATTTGTTTCTCTAATATTAAATTTCAAAAGTCGCTTGTTTTTGATAATTTCATGTTAGCAATGTCAATGTCATGTTAGCAATGTTCCAATGCCGGGACCCGGACAATTTTAAGGGTGTTTACTACTTTTGAAATATTACTGCTCTTTCAAAGATTATTTAGTTGCAAAAAAAAATGTTTTTAAAAGAGAAATGATTTTCAGAAAAGCTTAATCAACATTCTAGACCTATAGCCTTAATTCACTAAAGAAAATTGACTTATCTAGAAACGTGTGATTTTTACAAAAACTGCCAGCTTTTGAAAATGGCAGTTAATTCCTTGCTTAGTTCAACCATAGAGAAGCAAATAAACAAGTTTTTAGAAGAAAAATTAGATCAATTTACTTAAACTCTATGTAGAAAATGAAGAATTCTTTAGATATTACAACTTTTTAAGAATGTATTTGAATTCAAGCCGATTCCAATTATACAAAAGGTAATAAACATGTTTGTAGAAAAAAAAACTTCTACTTTTAATAGAACATCGACCAATCTAGAAAAACAAGAATTTTTATTAACTTTAATACTTTTTTGAAATGGAATTGAGTTCATGCCCATTGAGACAAATAAACATGTTTTAAAAAAGAAAATTGCGTAAAATTTTGAGCAGTTAACCAAGTCTATAGTCTTACTCTTTTAGTACAAAATTGAAAGATCTAGAAAGATGGGATGTTGTCAGGTATGACTACGTTTCAAGAAGAGAATTCAATTCTTGCGTTTTTGATCGTAAAGAAGCCATTAAACATGTCTTAGAAGAATAAATTTCAGAAAATTTTGAGCAGTTTACCAAGACTATAGTCTTACTCTTTTAGTACAAAATTGAAAGATCTAGAAAGATGGGATGTTGTCAGGTATGACTACGTTTCAAGAAGAGAATTCAATTCTTGCGTTTTTGATCGTAAAGAAGCCATTAAACATGTCTTAGAAGAATAAATTTCAGAAAATTTTGAGCAGTTTACCAAGACTATAGTCTTACTCTTTTAGTACAAAATTGAAAGATCTAGAAAGATAGGATGTTGTCAGGTATAACTACGTTTCAAGAAGAGAATTCAATTCTTGCGTATTTTGATCGTCAAGAAGCCATTAAACATGTCTTAGAAGAATAAATTTCAGAAAATTTTGAGCAGTTTACCAAGACTATAGTCTTACTCTTTTAGTACAAAATTGAAAGATCTAGAAAGATGGGATGTTGTCAGGTATAACTACGTTTCAAGAAGAGAATTCAATTCTTGCGTTTTTTATCGTAAATAAGCCAATAAAAATGTTTTAGAAGAATAAATTGCGTAAAATTTTGAGCAGTTTACCAAGACTATAGTCTTACTCTTTTAGTACAAAATTAAAAGATTTAGAAATATGGGATGTTGTCAGGTATAACTACGTTTCAAGAAGAGAATTCAATTCTTGCGTTTTTTTATCGTAAAGAAGTCAATAAAAATGTTTTAGAAGAATAAATTGCGTAAAATTTTGAGCAGTTCACCAAGACTATAGTCTTACTCTTTTAGTACAAAATTGAAAGATCTAGAAAGATGGGATGTTGTCAGGTATAACTACGTTTCAAGAAGAGAATTCAATTCTTGCGTTTTTTGATCGTAAAGAAGCCATTAAACATGTTTTAGAAGAATAAATTTCAGAAAATTTTGAGCAGTTTACCAAGACTATAGTCTTACTCTTTTAGTACAAAATTGAAAGATCTAGAAAGATGGGATGTTGTCAGGTATAACTACGTTTCAAGAAGAGAATTCAATTCTTGCGTTTTTTTATCGTAAAGAAGCCATTAAACATGTCTTAGAAGAATAAATTTCAGAAAATTTTGAGCAGTTTACCAAGACTATAGTCTTACTCTTTTAGTACAAAATTGAAAGATCTAGAAAGATGGGATGTTGTCAGGTATAACTACGTTTCAAGAAGAGAATTCAATTCCTGCGTATTTTGATCGTCAAGAAGCCATTAAACATGTCTTAGAAGAATAAATTTCAGAAAATTTTGAGCAGTTTACCAAGACTATAGTCTTACTCTTTTAGTACAAAATTGAAAGATCTACAAAGATGGGATGTTGTCAGGTATAACTACGTTTCAAGAAGAGAATTCAATTCTTGCGTTTTTTTATCGTAAATAAGCCAATAAAAATGTTTTAGAAGAATAAATTGCGTAAAATTTTGAGCAGTTTACCAAGACTATAGTCTTACTCTTTTAGTACAAAATTGAAAGATCTAGAAAGATGGGATGTTGTCAGGTATAACTACGTCTCAAGAAGAGAATTCAATTCTTGCGTTTTTTTATCGTAAAGGAGCCAATCAAAATGTTTTAGAAGAATAAATTGCGTAAAATTTTGAGCAGTTTACCAAGACTATAGTCTTACTCTTTTAGTACAAAATTGAAAGATCTAGAAAGATGGGATGTTGTCAGGTATAACTACGTTTCAAGAAGAGAATTCAATTCTTGCGTTTTTTGATCGTAAAGAAGCCATTAAACATGTCTTAGAAGAATAAATTTCAGAAAATTTTGAGCAGTTTACCAAGACTATAGTCTTACTCTTTTAGTACAAAATTGAAAGATCTAGAAAGATGGGATGTTGTCAGGTATAACTACGTTTCAAGAAGATAATTCAATTCTTGCCTTTTTTTATCGTAAAGAAGCCATTAAACATGTCTTAGAAGAATAAATTTCAGAAAATTTTGAGCAGTTCACCAAGACTATAGTCTTACTCTTTTAGTACAAAATTGAAAGATCTAGAAAGATGGGATTTTGTCTAGTATAACTGCGTTCCAAGAAGAGAATTCAATTCTTGCGTATTTTGATCGTAAATAAGCCAATAAACATGCTGTAGAAGAATAAATTTCAGAAAAGTTTGAGCAGTTCACCAAGACTATAGTCTTACTCTTTTAGTACAAAATTGAAAGGTCTAGAAAGATGGGATTTTGTCAGGTATAACTGCGTTCCAAGAAGAGAATTCAATTCTTGCGTATTTTGATTGTCAAGAAGCCATTAAACATGTTTTAGAAGAATAAATTTCAGAAAATTTTGAGCAGTTTACTAAGACTATAGTCTTACTCTTTTAGTAAAAAATTGAAAGGTCTAGAAATATGGGATTTTGTCAAGTATAACTACGTTTCAAGATGACAATTCAATTCTTGCGTTTTTTGGTCGTAAAGAAGCCAATAAAGATGTTTTTGAAGAATAAATTGCGGAAAATTTCGAGCAGTTTACTAAGTCTATAGTCTTACTTTCTTAGTATAAAATTGAAAGAACTAGAAAGATGGGATTTTGTCAAGTATAACTACGTTTCAAGAAGAGAATTCAATTCTTGCGTATTTTGATCGTCAAGAAGCCATTAAACATGTTTTAGAAGAATAAATTTCAGAAAATTTTGAGCAGTTTACCAAGACTATAGTCTTACCCATTTAGTACAAAATTGAAAGATCAGAAAGATGAGATTTTGTCAAGTATAACTGCGTTCCAAGAAGAGAATTTAATTCTTGCGTATTTTGACCGTCAAGAAGCCATTAAACATGTTTTAGAAGAATAAATTTCAGAAAATTTTGAGCAGTTTACCAAGACTATAGTCTTACCCATTTAGTACAAAATTGAAAGATCAGAAAGATGAGATTTTGTCAAGTATAACTGCGTTCCAAGAAGAGAATTTAATTCTTGCGTATTTTGACCGTCAAGAAGCCATTAAACATGTTTTAGAAGAATAAATTTCAGAAAATTTTGAGCAGTTTACCAAGACTATAGTCTTACTCATTTAGTACAAAATTGAAAGATCTAGAAAGATGGGATTTTGTCAAGTATAACTACGTTTCAAGAAGGCAATTCAATTCTTGCGTATTTTGATCGTAAAGAAGCCAATAAAGATGTTTTTGAAGAATAAATTGCGGAAAATTTTGAGCAGTTTACTAAGTCTATAGTCTTACTCTTTTAGTACAAAATTGAAAGATCTAGAAATATGGGATTTTGTCAAGTATAACTACGTTTCAAGAAGACTATTCAATTCTTGCGTTTTTTGATCGTAAAGAAGCCAATAAAGATGTTTTTGAAGAATAAATTGCGGAAAATTTCGAGCAGTTTACTAAGTCTATAGTCTTACTTTTTTAGTATAAAATTGAAAGATCTAGAAAGATGGGATTTTGTCAAGTATAACTGCGTTCCAAGAAGGCAATTCAATTCTTGCGTATTTTGATCGTAAAGAAGCCAATAAAGATGTTTTTGAATAATAAATTGCGGAAAATTTCGAGCAGTTTACTAAGTCTATAGTCTTATTTTTTTAGTATAAAATTGAAAGATCTAGAAAGGTGGGATTTTGTCAAGTATAACTACGTTTCAAGAAGACAATTTAATTCTTCCGTAATTTGATCGCGAAGAAGCTAATCAACATGTTTTAGAAGAATAAATTTCAGAAAATTTTGAGCAGTTTACCAAGACTATAGTCTTACTCTTTTAGTACAAAATTGAAAGATCTAGAAATATGGGATTTTGTCAAGTATAACTACGTTTCAAGAAGACAATTCAATTCTTGCGTTTTTTGATCGTAAAGAAGCCAATAAAGATGTTTTTGAAGAATAAATTGCGGAAAATTTTGAGCAGTTTACTAAGTCTATAGTCTTACTCTTTTAGTACAAAATTGAGAGATCTAGAAATATGGGATTTTGTCAAGTATAACTACGTTTCAAGAAGACAATTCAATTCTTGCGTTTTTTGATCGTAAAGAAGCCAATAAAGATGTTTTTGAAGAATAAATTGCGGAAAATTTTGAGCAGTTTACTAAAGCTGAATTCACACTGGACGCGTCACGGCGCGGCGCGTCATGACGCTGACCAAATATGGTTAGCATTTTCGGCAGCTATGCGCACGCAGCGCGTTTTTTCAGCCACGCGTCAACGAGCGTCAAAGTTAAATAAATTTAACTTTGACGCTCGGCGACGCTTCAGAACAATAGAAAACCTAGAGAATAATGACAGCCAGAAACGTAAACAAGGAGCTTCTGAAATAGGCCATTATAAAACTGTATTGCTTGTACGGTGAAGTATATTTTGATGAGTCTCTCTGATTAAAGCATCGGGGGGCTAAATTCTGAAAGTAACAAAAGCAAATCACATTTATTAGTTTATGATAAGTAACAGTATTATTCGTGTTTAGTGTCTTTGTCTATAAAGTTGCCTCGTTGATGTTCAATTTAACAATGATGTTGAGTCATGGTATGTTCCGTTTTGGTAAAAAAATTTTTCAATCACTCCCCGTTAAGTTTTCAATACATTCCAAAGGTGTACTTCCGAGGGATTGAATTCATGGAAATTTTGGGGAGTGTTGATAAAAATAAGCTGTTTAATTTTCCCTCGAATTTTGGCAGGAAGGGAAACCCCATGAATCGGTAAAGCCAAACATTTTGCTAATTGTAGTAGACCTTCCGAATCTTTAATATCAATAAAAATTTCAGTTCACTAATGAATGCTTGAAGAGAATCGTCTTCCTGTCAAAACATTGGCCAACTTCTCGAACCGAAATGTCGGAAAAAACGCACGAGACAAATTGAAGTACATAGAATACCTAATTTTTTGGCCAAGATGCTGTTTTTGATATATTAGCTTCAGATTACCGTTTCATCCGTTTCTGTAGCAAACTTAAATGTCCAGCTTGACTTTGCAATGCAAGGAATACAGTACAACTTGTCAAGAATTTTGCAAGTTTGCTGTGAACAGCATTGGAAAACAGAAAACATGCCGCTCGATGACGCATCGTGTGTGAATAGCATGAAAAAGTACATGACGCGACGCTCGATGACGCTCAGTGACGCGCCGCGCCGTGACGCGTCCAGTGTGAATTCAGCTTAAGTCTATAGTCTTGCTTTATTAGTAGAAAATTGAAAGATCTAGCATTTGGTTTTATATATCTCTATCAAAAGCAACTGCAAGTTTCTTTGGTGAACTGTTACTGAGTTATATTTTGCTATAAGTTCACCAAAAGAGGATTCAGTGTCTCTGTATACAATTCGCAAAGCTCTTTCGTGAATTTTATTAGTTCCATTATTTGCGGCTCTGTCATGAAACATATGAATTAACGGACAACAGCTGAGATGACACTCAACAAAAAACTGCATTATCAGCTTTATATTTTCCGTATCCATGTAATTGGATACCCTTGCTAAGGCATAGAGTAATTAACTTGCCTTCTCACAGAGCTGATCAATATGAGCATTAAAATCTAGCTTGGAATCTAATGCTACACCAAGTAATTTTTCAGATTCAGATTCTGAAATTTGCAAGGCACCAATATTTAGGGTCAAGGCACCAATTTTTTGCTCCGAAAATCAAAAGATGACTCTTTTCTTCAGTTGGTTTCACGAAATTGTCAGAGAACCATTCTGATAGTAAAAGCCTGTCTTTTATTAATTTTGAGAGCACTGTCCTAAGGTTCTTATCTCCAACATATAACGTTTATCGTCTGCGTAATTGCATACTTCAGTATCATTCACTAGATAAAAATATCGTTGATAAAGATATTGAAAAGGAGGGGCCATAATACTGGTCCCTGTGGTACTCCTATTTTCTTGAGTAACACAAGGTGCTGAATGTAACATTCACCTTCACCCGTTGTCTCCTATCAGAAAGGAAGCTACATATCAACTTTAGAGCATTCCGACTAAATCCATAGGCCTCTACAATCCTGGACAAAAATGGTTTAGACTTTTCAAGTAAAGCTTATATTTTCATTTTCCTTTCAAAAATAACTTCCCCCCTCCCCAAATTCAATGTTGAATGCATGATTTTGAAGGAGAAATGATAAACTACAAATCCAACATTGAATCGGGGAAAAGGGAGGGTTCAAATTTATATGGGAGGGCAAGGTGAAGTAGAAAAATACAAAAATTGCATTTTGTCTCAAAATTTTTGTTCGGGATTGTAGTTTTGCTAAGAGTATATCGTGATTTAAGGAATCAAAGGCCATTGAAAGGTCCATAAGGACAGCACCTACATATCCTTTATTATCGAAAAATGTTTACACGTTTCTAACAGTCTTTGGAGAGCATGTTGAGTGCTATAGCCCTCACGAAAACCACACAAATAACATGAAAAAGAAAATAAACACTTTTATTTGGTCATGCATGATTCGCTCGAACATTTTTTCTTCGGATGTAAGGATTGTGTGGGACGATAGTTCTTTTTTGTCATAGCATCTTGATTTTTAAAAAGTGAGGCGATCTCTCCCACTTTTCGACATAAGTTTGTCAGGAAGTTCGCAACATTCAGCCATGTTATTAAAGAAAGATGTCAGATACATTGATAAAATATCTTCTAAGTTTTATTTTAATATCTAAGCTGGAACTCTTCCATATGGAGTGGCCTTTTTTAGCTTAAATTTCCTAATTTGCTTTTCAACCTCCATGACAGATGTCGTTTGAAAGTCTAATTTATTGGCCTCACTGAGATTATCTCTTATTCTTTGAATATTTGGATGAAACGGGTCAGTGCCTTCGATAATAGGGGACACATTTCCTGTATTTTTTGACAATCCTAATGTCTCCGTAATGTTTACAAAGTGATGGTTCATTATTTCTGCAACTTTGAAATTATCTGAGATAAGGGTTCCACTTTCAACAAAGGTGATATCAGAAGATGTTTGGACCTTTTCATGAAATAAAGGCTTCACTGTCTTCCAAAACTTTCTATTATCCGTAATGGATTTCACATCCAAATTGCCCTAAGAGTCACGTTTTGCTGTCTCAGAATTTTGACACACTTGTTGCGCTGTTTCTTAAAAGCATTCCACATAAACCATAAAAGTTTTCTGGAGTCTTTTCTCTATTGTATTTATTTCTTAAACCTGCTCTAAGCATGATAGCTTTTCTTGAACAGACACGCAAAATTAACTTGACCTCAAATGAAAGCATATAGAGCATAGATACCTGATACATTATTATTATTTAATAATCAACACAGTTTTCGAGTTATTGAGCGTCAAAGCTAGCCACCGAACATTTTCCGAGCACGGACGAGTTTGCCCGAGCCTTCCACATAGTCATTACGTCACAAATACCATGTTCACATCACTTCAGCAACACGACGGTCTGGAAGGCCGTACTTTCATGACTCTCCAGATGAGTATCGATTCATTAATTGAGTAGGTTTTGGCTCCATTTCAACAACCTGATTGAAAAACAGATTATGACTCCTTTACAAACCTTTCATAATAAGATTTGTAAGAATATCGTATTATTCAACGTGTTTGAGGCCCTTTCTCCGTCTTGCAGGACCAAGTGTGTGGCGGGCCAACATATCATAAAATGGTAGCGATAAATATATGGGCAGGATTTTTTATTTTTCTGGAAACTTAAGTAAAATACTTTTAGTTTGTTAAATACGGCTGCTGTTAGACTAATTTATCAGGGTTTATATGGATGGGGATTTAATCTATCGAAGTAATAATATTTTGAATTTATTTGTAAAAGAAGCTAGATTCATGACAAAATGAAAAGATTCTTACATTCGTCCGCATGATTGACTTCAGAATTGAGAATTTCTTCGAGCAGCTAAAAGTGCCTATTCCTTCCAAACTTAAATTCCTCCTAACATAACGCAGTACCAGCCAGCACATATCCTTCGTAAATTTAATTAGCCTCGAATTTTAATGTATCTTGGATCAAAGGCTACGTAGATTTCCTTGAATAGTAACTGAACAAGATGAACTGAACTGTCCAGTCCATGCGTGATTTCCATTCTAGGAATAAAAACATGGTGTTTCTGACGTCACACGCACTGAGTCACATTAAATGCAGACAATGGTCGAACACTCGACGATAATTTCATGACATTTAGAGCGGAATTAACCGAAAACTTGAAGTTAAGATTCCATGCATTGTTTTATGCATCATATCAAAATATAGTTTTGCATGTCAGTTCACCTTTAACGCCTTGGTCATGAAAGGTCTATCATTTGGTCTCACGTACTTCGCCTTTAACAGGGCGTGGACACTCAATACCTGCTCAACAACGAATTTTGATAACGAATTATCTTAGGCCCCTTTTTAACAAAATTGTAAGACCTGAATACCATTTTGGCCAGTTTTAGTAAATTTTATGCTAAAATCTTGAAGATAAGTACTTGGTCATTTTTAAAAAAAATCCATGACCCCAGACCTGTAAAAACATCGAAAATGTAGACATTATTTAAAAATTATTTTTTCAAAAAATCATTTCGGGCAGTTTTAGTAACTTTCAGCTCATATTTTGAAAAAATAGCCTAGTGTTTTTCAAAAAAAATCCATGACCCCGGACATGCAAAAGAACTCCAAAACTTTGAAAACTTCTCAAAATATTTTTTCTTCTCAAAAAAAACTGAAAAGCCTTAAGGACATTACGAACACCATTTCGAAAAGTTTCGGTGAATTTTATGCTGATTTTTTAAAAAAATTCATGACCCCGGACCTGCAAAAATGTTGAAAAATCTTGAAATTTCGCAAAAAAAATATTTTACTCCAAACGACCTAAAAAGCTTCAAGATACTTTCTGAACACCATTTCGGGTCATTTCAGTGAAATTTATGCTGATTTTTTGAAAATAAGGACTTTGTAATTTTTGAAAAAATTCATGACCCCGGACCTGCAAAAAAGTTGAAAAATCTTGAAATTTTTAAAAAAATTTTTTTTACTCGAAACAACCTAAGAAGCCTCAAGATACGTTCTGAACGCCATTTCGGGTCGTTTCGGTGAAATTTATGCTGATTTTTTGAAAAAAAGGACTAAGTGATTTTGAAAAAATTCATGACCCCGAACCTGCAAAAAAATTGAAAAATCTTGATATTTTTCAAATAATTCTTTTTACTCGAAACAACCTAAAAAGCGGCAAGATACGTTCTGAACGCCATTGCGGGTCGTTTCGGTCAAATTTATGCTGATTTTAGGAAAATAAGGACTCAGTGATTTTTTAAAAAATTCATGACCCCCGCACCTGCAAAAAGTTAAAAATATTTAAATTTTTTCATAAAATTTTTTTTACTCGAAACAACCTGAAAAGCCGCAAGATACGTTCTGAACGCCATTTCGGGTCGTTTTGGTTAAATTTATGCTGATTTTTTGAAAATAAGGAGTTGGTGATTTTTGAAAAAATTCATGACCCTGGACCTGTAAAAAAGTTGAAAGACCTTGAAATTTTTAAAAATTTTTTTTTTACTCGAAACAACCTGAAAAGCCGCAAGATACGTTTTGAACGCCATTTCGGGTCGTTTTTAATAAATTTATGCTGATTTTGAGAAAATAAGGAATTTGTGATTTTTGAAAAAATTCATGACCCCGGACCTGCTAAAAAGTTGAAAAATCTTGAAATTTTCAAAAAATTTTTTTTACTTGAAACAACCTAAAAAGCCGCAAGATACGTTCTGAACACCATTTCGGGTCTTTTCGGTGAAATTTTTGCTGATTTTTTGAAAATAAGGAGTTGGTGATTTTTGAAAAAATTCATGACCTTAGACCTGCAAAAAAGTTGAAAGACCTTGAAATTTTTACAAAAATTTTTTTATCCGAAACAACCTGAAAAGCTGCAAGATACGTTCTGAACGCCATTTTGGGTCGTTTCGGTGAAATTTATGCTGATTTTTTGAAAATAAGGAGTTGGTGATTTTTGAAAAAATTCATGACCCCGGACCTGCAAAAAAGTTGAAAAACCTTGAAATTTTTAAAAAAAATCGTTTTACTCGAAACAACCTAAAAAGCCACAAGATACGTTCTGAACGCCATTTCGGGTCTTTTCGGTGAAATTTATGCTGATTTTAGGAAAATAAGGACTTTGTGATTTTTGAAAAAATTCATGACCCCGGACCTGCAAAAAAGTTGAAAGACCTTGAAATTTTTACAAAAATTTTTTTTACTCGAAACAACCAGAAAAGCCGCAAGATACGTTCTGAACGCCATTTCAGGTCGTTTTGGTTAAATTTAGGCTGATTTTAGGAAAATAAGGACTTTGTAATTTTTGAAAAAATTCAAGACCCCGGACCTGCAAAAAAGTTGAAAAATCTTGAAATTTTTCAAAAATTTTTTTTTACTCGAAACTACCTAAAAAGCCGCAAGATACGTTTTGAACGCAATTTCGGGAATTTTCGGTGAAATTTATGCTGATTTTTGGAAAATAAGGACTCAGTGATTTTTTAAAAAAATCATGACCCCCGCACCTGCAAAAAGTTAAAAATATTTAAATTTTTTCAAAAAAAATTTTTATGAGAAACAATATAAAGCTTAAAATTTTACCTTTCTGAAATCATTTCTAGACAGCTGGTTGAGCCTCCAAGTGGTATCTGAAAATGGTAGGAAAGGGTATTTATAGCATGTTTCACATTGAAACTTGAAAAAATCTCAAAATATGTGAACTTTGTAAAAAAAATATTTCTAGAAATAACGTCAAAAGCCTTAATTTATGTTTGGAACACCATTTCGGGTAGTTTCAGGGAATATTATGCACATATTTACAAAATAAGGGCTTAGTGATTTTTGAAAAAATTCATGACCCGGGCCTGCAAAAAGGTTGACAAATCTTGAAATTTTTGAAAAAAATTTTTTTACTCGAAACAACCTGAAAAGCCGCAAGATACGTTCTGAACGCCATTTTGGGTCGTTTCGGTGAAATTTATGCTGATTTTTTGAAAATAAGGAGTTGGTGATTTTTGAAAAAATTCATGACCTCAGACCTGCAAAAAAGTTGAAAAATCTTAAAATTTTTAAAAAATTTTTTTTTACTCGAAACAACCTGAAGAGCCGCAAGATACGTTCTGAACGCCATTTCGGGTCGTTTCGGTGAAATCTATGCTGATTTTTTGAAAATAAGGAGTTGGTGATTTTTGAAAAAATTCATGACCCCGGACCTGCAAAAAAGTTGAAAAACCTTGAAATTTTTCAAAAATTTTTTTTACTCGAAACAACATAAAAAGCCTCAAGATAAGCTCTGAACGCCATTTCGGGTCGTTTTGGTGAAATTTATGCTGATTTTTTGAAAATAAGGAGTTGGTGATTTTTGAAAAAATTCATGACCCCGGACCTGCAAAAAAGTTGAAAAATCTTGAAATTTTTCAAAAAATTTTTTTTTACTCGAAACAACCTAAAAAGCCTCAAGATACGTTTTGAACGCCATTTCGGGTTGTTTCGGAGAAAATTATGCTGATTTTTTGAAAAAAATTATCACCCCGGACCTGCAAAAAAGTTGAAAAATCTTGAAATTTTTAAAAAAATTTTTTTTACTCGAAACAACCTGAAAAGCCGCAAGATACGTTCTGAACGCCATTTCGGGCCGTTTCGGTGAAATTTATGCTGATTTTTTGAAAATAAGGAGTTGGTGATTTTTGAAAAAATTCATGACCCCGGACCTGCAAAAAAGTTGAAAAATCTTGAAATTTTTCAAAAAATTTTCTTTTACTCGAAACAACCTAAAAAGCCGGAAGATACGTTCTGAACGCCATTTCGGGTCGTTTCAGTGAAAATTATGCTGATTTTTTGAAAAAAAAAGGGTTGGTGATGTTTGAAAAAATTTATGACCCCGGACTTGCAAAAAAGTTGAAAAATCCTGGAATTTTTCAAAAAAATTTTTTTACTCAAAACAACCTAAAAAGCCGCAAGATACGTTCTGAACGCCATTTCAGGTCGTTTCGGTGAAATTTATGCTGATCTTTTGAAAATAAGGACTTTGTGATTTTTGAAAAAAATCATGACCCCGGACCTGCAAAAAAACTGAAAAATCTTGAAATTTTTCAAAAATCTTTTCTTACTCGAAACATCCTAAAAAGCCTCAAGATACGTTCTGAACGCGATTTCGGGTCTTTTCGGTGAAATTTATGATGATTTTAGGAAAATAAGGACTTTGTGATTTTTGAAAAAATTCTTGACCCCGGATCTGCAAAAAAGTTGAAAAACCTTGAAATTTTTCAAAAATTTTTTTTACTCGAAACAACCTAAAATGCCTCAAGATACGTTCTGAACGCCATTTCGGGTCGTTTCGGTGAAATTTATGCTGATTTTTTGAAAATAAGGAGTTGGTGATTTTTGAAAAAATTCATGACCCCAGACCTGCAAAAAAGTTTAAAAACCTTGAAACTTTTCAAAAATTTTTTTTTACTCAAAACAACCTAAAATGCCTCAAGATACGTTCTGAACGCCATTTCGGGTCGTTTTGGTGAAATTTATGCTGATTTTTTGAAAACAAGGACTTTGTGATTTTTGAAAAAAGTCATGACCCCGGACCTGCAAAAAAGTTGAAAAATCCTGAAATTTTTCAAAAAATTTTTTTTACTCGAAACAATTTAAAAAGCCTCAAGACACGTTCTGAACGCCATTTCGGTTGTTTTGGTGAAATTTATGCTGATTTTTTGAAAAAAAAGGGTTGGTGATTTTTGAAAAAAT